>OX104120.1:3443905-3675752 GCA_944474755.1 Limnoperna fortunei
TCTGAGGATATGAGGAAGTCTACCACAATCTTTCAAAACTTTATTACAAAGGGTCTGAAATAATGTAAGTTTTCATCGGCATCATAGTCTCAAAGTTTTTTGTGTGTTTGAACGCCATGCCGGCTACCAATTTTGCACTTAGATTTAGTAGTATAGTCAGTATAGATATTTCACCGACGTAAAAAAATTACTTTATAGGAACTATCTAGCAGCCAATAGTAGTTTCTTTCACAGACTAGCATAGAATGTGATTAGCGCTGAGGATAAACACAATTTACTTACTCAGCCCGAATATTTATTAATTCTTGACGGATCCGAAATCTTGGACAGATTAAGGGGGGGGGGGGGGGCAAGAACTTTTCTTCTGTTAATGTGTTTTGGGCATTTTTACAGGTGTGGTAACTTTTTTTTAATTTTAAATAAAGCAACTGTTAACTGTTTTTCAACCATTAGCTGTTATCTGTTCTCTTAAAAATTTGCATTGTTGTTAACTGTTATAATGAAATAAAAACCCTGTTTGCTGTTAATAGTACATGTATTGCCATTCGATGATATTCTTCTGTTATCTGTTTTTTTTAATTTTTTTTTCTCATGTAAATTGCTGTTATCTGTTATTATTATTTTAAATTTACTGATATCGGTTTTGGGAAAAAAATGTTAACCTGTTAATGGACCCCCCTCTAGCCCCCCTTCATAGATTATGGAAGAATTTTTTATATATAGCATCAGGAAACAATAAATCAATAGTTATACTAGTCCATATAAGATATAGTCTCCTACGTTGACAAAGCACATGAATTTATCGCACCTGAATTGGAATTGGAATTTTATTCGTCATTTGTATGTGTTGATGGCACCTTTAAATTTGCATTTTCCTCAATATATGTTGTCATTTTCAGTTCCATTCCGTGATTGACGGTTTTTAACAGTAGAATGCATATTTCTTAACATTAAAAATATATAAATATTTAGGGCGTAGCAATAGTAACAAAGATATGTGGATGCAAAAAAGTAGAGCAAGTGGTCTGTGTGTTGTCTAAGGCTCCCATTGGGTCAATTGTGTCAAACAACAAAAAGCAAAGGAGTCCACTTCCACAAATCCCAGCTCAAAGTTTCCGGAAGGTCTTGACGTCTCTGTTAGTTTTCTACTTTTTCTCAGAATCTGCCACGTTCAGACATGCGCAACTTTTCCGGGTGCCTTGTGAATACAATCTTCAAGTCTTTGCCGTATTTCTTGAAGTTTCCGCTGGCGGAAAAATTCCGCATCCTTTGTAAATAAGCTCATTGTTCATAGAATTGCAGAAACTTTGCCATATGTAGTCTGCCTCTATTACGTTGTGTAAGTTGTTACAGATTATGACGTCATCTTCGGCTGATGCAGTGCCCTTATATTCTTTTCTAGTTTTATACATGTGTTTATTGATCAATTTATTTTTTAATACTGGTGCCACGGTGGGGGGGGGGGGTAACTTGGTATATATAGGGTAATACGGATGTGCGGCCCGAACAGGTCACTTTTTTAGCTCTCCAAAATATATGAATAGGTAGCTTTTTTCATTGAAAAATATATCATTGGGTAGTTGTAAATTATCTAAAAATATCCATGCCTAAATTCTCATCTTAAGCATGTTAAGCCATGTGATTTTACAAACAAAGTGTTCCGTTAACATCAATTTATCATTTTGGTAGTAAATGTACTATTTTGTCAATGGGGATGTGCAGTAATAAAATATATGAATGGGTCTGATTTAATCATTCAATATATGATTAGACTGTTTTATAATGTCCGAAAATATATGAATAGGGTGGGTCTTCAAATGTACGTCCGCAGACCTGTACCTAAGAGTATCCTTAGTTACCTCCCCCCCCCCCCCCCCACCCCCGTGACTGGTGCTCATATTCAGATTTATGCATTGATCTGGTTTGAATTGTAAGATGTATAATTTTGAATTTACACGTTAGTACGGGTTCATCATATCCTGTAATGAGAGTGCGGACAGGGTAGTGGGAGACAGTCAGGGAGAGAGGGGGGAGAAAGGAGCAGAGGGGAGGGAGAAAGGAGAAAGGTACCCCCTGTCCACCCCCTCTTTAATCGCTATTTTTTGCTCTTGTTGAAGCTGCTACTGTATAAATTCTGAACATTTCCGTTTCTCTATATTATTTGTTTTTTTCTTAATCACAGTTGCTTCCCTTGACTTTCATAATTGTAAATAGTTATCTTTAATCCACAATAAAACTTTTCTTTTATTTCGATCTTTAATATAATTTTTGACTAATATAAAAAGAAATCGGTAGTAATTAACAAAAAGAAATAAAGTTGGAAGTAATTTTTACAAATTGTAATCTACAATTTACATAGTACCTTTTTTCCAATGTGAATTTTTAAATATTAAAAGAAAAATATTTCTCATCAATTATACGGGGTTTTTACACTTTCGGGAAACCGAATTATAAATATTTGAATGACTCTGAAATACTAGAGTCAAGTTAAAACTTTAAAAATGTTTACTACAACACGAACAGCCTTAGGAAAGAACAGGACAGAAAAGACACAATATTTATACAAGTATATTTCGTGCGACTGAATGGAAGAATTGTGATTTTATTCATTAATCAAGGTTGATTAGGATAAAATTAAGTTCTCCTGGTTATGTTTCATCAGTTGTATGGGTTTTAATATTTTAATTAGGCTGGTCGTTCAATTACTAAAAAACTTTAGATTAAATGATAAAATTGTAGAATCTGTTCAGAAATATATATACCTGGGCATTTGTTTTTCAGCCTCAGGTACATTTTCTTATGCAAAAATGAACTATATCAAAGGCCTAAAAGCTTCTTTTAAGCTTAGCCAAGCATTCAACTCATCTAAACCAAATGCATCTACACTTATTCATATTTTTAATCATACAGTGAGACCCGTTTTATTATACGGGTCTGAAATATGGGGAAGCTTCAATGCCTCTTAAGTTATATAAAATCCAGAGAAATATATTACTATGGAAATAGATAAGTTAGTTCTTGAAAAAGTACAAAAAAATTTTGTAAATTTATTTTGGGAGTTAGTAAAAAAAAACCAGTAATTCCGGTGCAAGATCAGAACTCGGATGTTTACCAATTCTTTATTATGTACTAACAAATATGCTGAAATATTGGATTCGACTCCAAAAAGGTGAATTTGATCAAAATTTTATTCTCAATACAGCTCTAAATGAATCTTGGTCTGTGCATGAAAATAATAAAGAATCATGGATAAGCAGTATTTATCATTTACTTAAATTTTTAAATGCCAGTCATTTATTTAAGAAAAGGGTAGAATTTAAAAGTAAATCAGTGTTTAATATTTTAAAATATAAAATACACTCTAAATTTATTGAACTATGGGCTGATAAACAAACAAATGAGGAAGGTAAACTAAGAACATACAAAAAATTTAAATTCCATCTCCAACTTGAACCATTTCTAAAGTATGGTAATCAAGACCAGAGGAGATTGATGAGTAAATTTAGACTTAGTGCTCATAATCTCAAAATAGAAACAGGACGCTATGTAACAATAGAATTTGTGATCTTTGTAAAAATAATATTGAAGTTTAATGCTCTTAACTGTATAACGTCGCTGAGCTTCCAAAATGTTGTATGACAGGTTTATGCAACTTTTCAGTATACAAGAAAAACATTCATATAATTTAAATATTTGTTAGATTTAATTAGATATTTCATTTGCAGGAAGCTAAAAATATCTCCAGATTTACCATTTTGTCAACTGAAATAATGCAAGCTGTCATATTTTTTAACAAGACTTATATCCACATTTTTTTAATTATTTTTTTGCATTTTTCAGTGAACTAATAAAATATCAAAATGTTGTAAAAGTTCAGTACAGTCCTGGAGAATTTATATATAAATTACAAAATGTTGTATTGTCCATTAAACATTCACTTAGTTGGTACTTTAGAATAAAAAAGATGAAATAATTAGAAATGTTAGTAGTAGGGTGTGAGCTGTTTTGTCCCCCCCAAAAACCCAGGGCACCAGGGCACCGACAAATATGGGTATGCCCCGCCTCCTTTCTATACACCGGAAGTGCGTCATCGGAAATTCCACCATCGCGTAAAACATACGTTTCTCATGACGTCACCGGAAGTACGTGAGTCATCGGAGATTCCATCATCGCGCAAAACCTTATTTGGTCAACCGATTCCAATGAGTCATCGTGTCTGATAATAAGGATACTTCCATGACGCGCGACCATGAGTCATCGCGCGGCGTATAATTGCCATTCCATATCAATTAATGAAAACGTATATTTTAAGGAATTAATTACCATTCGCTTAATTAAACATCTAAAACATTTTATTGGATAAATTATTTCAAACATAGCGCCGATTATCGATCCGGTCATAACACGTCAGTGAACCTATTTATAGCCTATACGATTAATCTCTCACGTTAAATCCACATGTAGAGCTTGTCTTCAAATCTGTTATCATGTAGTTCTCATATTTACTTGTCTATTTACAATATTCATTTTATATAAACAGAAACAAATATATTATCAGCATTGGTATTTATTTTAATTATTATATCTAAAACATTGGTACAATCAAATATTTCAAACATATCGCCGAATTCAATTACCATACACTCAAGTCATAACACGTTAGTGAACCTATTTATAGCCTGTACGATTAATCTTTCACGTTCAATTAAATCAACATGTAGAACTTATCTTCAAATCTGTTATATGAAATATCATGTAGTTCTCATATTTACAATATTCCGTCTGTATATAAACAGATACAATTTTAAGTGGTGGTATTTCTGTCAATAATTATTTTAATTAATATATATAAAACATTAATTTATTGATGAAAGAAATATTTCACACATAGCGCCGAAAAGCGATCCGGTCATACACGTTTCGGTCAGTTAACTAGACATTTAAATAGCAGACGAAACTTAATTATGTTATCCTCAGATTACCCTTCAACGATTAATCTTTCACGGACATCTGTTTGATTTAATCAACACTATGCTTGTGGTATATAAACAGGTAAAAAATTTTAAGCGGTGGTATTTCTGTTAATAATTATTTTAATTAATATATCTAAACCATGAATTTATTGATGAAACAAATATTTCAAACATAGCGCCGATTATCAATTACCATACACTCAAGTCATAACACGTTAGTGAACCTATTTATAGCTTATACGATTATCTTTCACGTTCAATTAAATCAACATGTGGAGCTTATCCTCAAATCTGTTATATGAAATATCATGTAGTTCTCATATTTACTTTTCTATGGTCATCCCCCGCGTTTATCTGTATCCTCAAATTACCCTTTCATATACACTGATAACAATCAACAACATTGTCTCAAGTAACCTTTACACCGACACGTGCCAGACGTCTATACTCTTGATTTGATTAGGATTAAATAAACAAACATCAATTACCAGGGATCACCAGTTAAACAATCAATATTTTTAAATGGCGAAATCAATCGACACGATGATAGAGATGACTTTTATTAATAATGACATAAAATTAATACACGAATATATACAACGATAGAGTCATTGGTACAGGTCTTTCAGTGTGTTCTCTATAATCAGCGGATCTCTACCAGAAAGTTCCTTCACTATGTCCTCCATGCTAAAGTTCTTGTATCTGTATTTGACGAAATGAACGCAGTACAGGCCACAACTATCTCCATCCTCGGGTTGCACTTGCACTCTGCTGAACTTGTATTGGGGTCCGTTGACGATCAGTACGTTTCTGAAGCGTGGATGATACGTTTCCGGCGCTCTTCCAAACGAATCGAAAAATTCGGGTGGTCCATTGAATGGGAAATGAAACGCCACCCAGTGGATTCCCTTTCCGTCGCATCGGTCAGTGTTGACGATAAAACTCTGTGGTCTGTCTTTGACTTCAGAAGGAAGTTCGTCTGCACAATGTACCGTGGCAGGTAAGTCTTTTAGGAAACACTCCAACTCGTATCCATAGGTACCTTCGTCAGCTTCACTTCTACAGCGTTTACTCGGCGGTTCGTCGTTCGAACATCTTTGGGCTTGATGCATATCGAGTCCACGCGCATGTGCAAACACCAGTCCACATTCTCGACAGGCCATCAGGTCGGGTTCGCTGGGGTCTTCAAAGTAGCTTTCGTCTTCGTCCATCTCCGGGACATCGTCTTCGTCTCTCTCCATGAGATCGCTACGTAGTCTCAGGTGCTCGGGTGTTTCGTCCTTCAGGTCTACGTCCCTCTCCATGACATCGTCTTCGTCTCTCTTCAAGAGATCGCTACGTAGTCTCAGGTGCTCAGGTGTTTCGGCCTTCAGGTCTACGAATAGGTATCCGTACGGCTTTCTCGTCGCCTCTTCGAAGGTTTTCAACAAGAAATCTTTCTTCCTCGGGTACATCTGTCTACCGAGCGTGGCTATGGGCTGACGATCCACGGGATTGTTGAAAAGAACCAGGTATTGACAATTTCTCCTCTGTGTCGGATCTTTTCCAAAGTATAAATTCTGATTGACGGCAATCACCGACAAGTTGCGATGATGCGATCCCTCGGTGAACAAGTCGTTGATGCGCGCGTCTTTGGTCGAGACGGTCATCAAGTCGTCGAGGATCACCAAGTTTCTCGTCCCGGTATCGAAGTAGTGGTCTGCGTCCAAGTCCGACGGTATGCCGCGTACGAATTTCACTGCAGGCACGACCGTGTTTTGAATCACGTCGTAGAGGGGTTGCCATCGTTTGTACAGCCAGACGATCCTCTCTGGCGGCGGGACGATCGTGCTCTGGGCTCGGCGCAGCATTTCCTTTAAGAAGTACGTCTTTCCGCAGGAAGTGGGTCCAGACACGATCATGGTAAACGGATGCCGGAGACGGAAACTGTGTGACAGCGTCGGTGGTGGTGGTGGTGGTGGTGGTGGGGACTGTGGTGGTGTTGTCATTCCCGTTCCGTGTTTATTTCGTTGATGCCTCAACATGGCATCTCTTCTGGAAAAAGGGTGTTGACAAGTTGGACACTGCATCCTTATTGCGTAGTTGAGTTTCTTCCTCTTATGACTTTTCGAAAATGAAGCAAACAGAACACGTGGTCATCCTTGCAGCGACATACTTGTAATCGGTCGTCTCTTAACGTGATTTCCAGTCTCTTCATGTTACCGCTTTTGACCGGCATATAAATTGCTCTCTCAAAGATCGCCTCCGTCATCTCTTCCGGGCGTACTGCCACGGACTGTAGTAGTGACAGGAACGTGTCCTGGACGTAAGACCATTCCCCTAGCACATCACAACAGACGTAGAGCCTTTTCGTCGGTCTTTCGAATGCTGGAACGAACGTCATCTCCAGTAAGGCACATTCCCACTCCCCGTCCATCGAGTAAGTCTTGGGCAGCTCTATTCTAAATTGTCCGCCCTTGTATTGAGGGAACAGATTCAAAGAATCATAGCTATTGACGAATAAGTAAAACTCGTCCATGGTGGATGAAATGCATATCAACCACCCTCCTCTTATAACCTGTCATTCCCAGGGACTATAAATTCCAATAGTCTGGTGGTGGAGGTGGTGGTGGTGGTGGTGGGTGGTGGTGGTGGGGGTGGAGGTGGGTGGTGGTGGTGGTGGGTGGTGGTGGTGGTGGTGTTGGTGGTGGTGGGTGGTGGTGGGTGGTGGTGGTGGTGGTGGTGGTGGTGGGTGGTGGTGGTGGTGGTGGTGGTGGGTGGTGGTGGTGGCGTTTCATTTCCCATTCAATGGACCACCCGAATTTTTCGATTCGTTTGGAAGAGCGCCGGAAACGTATCATCCACGCTTCAGAAACGTACTGATCGTCAACGGACCCCAATACAAGTTCAGCAGAGTGCAAGTGCAACCCGAGGATGGAGATAGTTGTGGCCTGTACTGCGTTCATTTCGTCAAATACAGATACAAGAACTTTAGCATGGAGGACATAGTGAAGGAACTTTCTGGTAGAGATCCGCTGATTATAGAGAACACACTGAAAGACCTGTACCAATGACTCTATCGTTGTATATATTCGTGTATTAAATTTATGTCATTATTAATAAAAGTCATCTCTATCATCGTGTCGATTGATTTCGCCATTTAAAAATATTGATTGTTTAACTGGTAATCCCTGGTAATTGATGTTTGTTTATTTAATCCTAATCAAATCAAGAGTATAGACGTATGGCACGTGTCGGTGTAAAGGTTACTTGAGACAATGTTGTTGATTGTTATCAGTGTATATGAAAGGGTAATTTGAGGATACAGATAAACGCGGGGGATGACCATAGAAAAGTAAATATGAGAACTACATGATATTTCATATAACAGATTTGAGGATAAGCTCCACATGTTGATTTAATTGAACGTGAAAGATAATCGTATAAGCTATAAATAGGTTCACTAACGTGTTATGACTTGAGTGTATGGTAATTGATAATCGGCGCTATGTTTGAAATATTTGTTTCATCAATAAATTCATGGTTTAGATATATTAATTAAAATAATTATTAACAGAAATACCACCGCTTAAAATTTTTTACCTGTTTATATACCACAAGCATAGTGTTGATTAAATCAAACAGATGTCCGTGAAAGATTAATCGTTGAAGGGTAATCTGAGGATAACATAATTAAGTTTCGTCTGCTATTTAAATGTCTAGTTAACTGACCGAAACGTGTATGACCGGATCGCTTTTCGGCGCTATGTGTGAAATATTTCTTTCATCAATAAATTAATGTTTTATATATATTAATTAAAATAATTATTGACAGAAATACCACCACTTAAAATTGTATCTGTTTATATACAGACGGAATATTGTAAATATGAGAACTACATGATATTTCATATAACAGATTTGAAGATAAGTTCTACATGTTGATTTAATTGAACGTGAAAGATTAATCGTACAGGCTATAAATAGGTTCACTAACGTGTTATGACTTGAGTGTATGGTAATTGAATTCGGCGATATGTTTGAAATATTTGATTGTACCAATGTTTTAGATATAATAATTAAAATAAATACCAATGCTGATAATATATTTGTTTCTGTTTATATAAAATGAATATTGTAAATAGACAAGTAAATATGAGAACTACATGATAACAGATTTGAAGACAAGCTCTACATGTGGATTTAACGTGAGAGATTAATCGTATAGGCTATAAATAGGTTCACTGACGTGTTATGACCGGATCGATAATCGGCGCTATGTTTGAAATAATTTATCCAATAAAATGTTTTAGATGTTTAATCAAGCGAATGGTAATTAATTCCTTAAAATATACGTTTTCATTAATTGATATGGAATGGCAATTATACGCCGCGCGATGACTCATGGTCGCGCGTCATGGAAGTATCCTTATTAGCAGACACGATGACTCATTGGAATCGGTTGACCAAATAAGGTTTTGCGCGATGATGGAATCTCCGATGACTCACGTACTTCCGGTGACGTCATGAGAAACGTATGTTTTACGCGATGGTGGAATTTCCGATGACGCACTTCCGGTGTATAGAAAGGAGGCGGGGCATACCCATATTTGTCGGTGCCCTGGTGCCCTGGGTTTTTGGGGGGGACAAAACAGCTCACACCCTACTACTAATGTTTATCATACCAAATGGTAATTCCTTCTCATAAGGACCAAAAAACACACAGAAAAAGGGAAGTTCTATAGTAAAAAGAAGCATATCACATCTGATAATTCTAATAAGATCTATTCTGAACTTCAAATCTCCTATTTTTATTCAAATCTTTGTGTTAACTTCATTTTCCATTTGTTTTCTGTTATATCTATCTTTAAATATAATGAAGCAATGTCAAATATAAAAATTACTCCTTTTGATAAGCTGTTATCAACACATGATCAACATTGTCAAAGTTTTCATAATTTATACAACAGTTTGGAATAACCAATATGCTACCAATAAATATTCGATATTTTGTCACATGTCATTTTGACTGGTTTTCATTGGCTACAGGTATATTATATTTTGTAAGACCCAAGATATGTTCCCCCCAAACCCAAATATATGAATAACTCACAACCGCTCAATTTGTAATATACGACATTTTGGAAGCTCAGCGACGATAAGAACAATTTTTTTTATCTTTTTTTGAGAATAAATATGAGAACTTTAGCAAATTATCTTCTACAAATAAATTTGTTTGGCTTTTAAGCAATGAAGATAGAGATATCATCATAAAACTATTCCAAATGCTAGAAGAACTATTCTTGAAAAGAGATTCCTTACTTTGTGTTTATCAAGTGTCTTCGTAAAGTATATTATATGGTATAATTTATAATAGTATATACAATATTCTTATAGGTTCCAGAGATGAGAGCTGCCCCCCCCCCCCCCGAAACCCCTGATCCAGACAGACACTAAAATTTGTTTTTATATTTGTTTTTATCATAAAACTGTTTTATATGTAATTGTTATTAAAACTAATTAGACTAATCACATGTTTTGATATTTTGATTTTTACTCATTATGTTTTGTTATGAATAATTGTTCTGCTTCTCAGGGGGCTCCATAATTGGATTAAATAAAATTTGTCTATTGTCTATTGTCTATGGGTAGGTGGCGCCTTTACAATGCATTTTTGATCTTCATATCTATCCATTCCCGGATGAAGGTTTTTTTACAACAAAATGCATATTTATTGACATATAAATATCATTGTGTAAGAATCAAACATTTTAAATATATTGTTAAACATTCACCTCAGTTACTGCATCAGAAAGAAGTAGAGCAGTAAATGTTTTGGCTACAGTCGAAAATACTAGCATTTCTAACATTCTTCAGCATTTACCTCGACTAGAAAATTTATAAACTTTCATTCAACATTAAAAAAATATATGCCATATATATCAATGACCAATTACTTTCTTCACTAGTTAGAACATTTTGAGACGCTCCCACTTTCTAATGCAGTGAATGTAAAAATACTAAATTGTTGGAAAAAACTACCTAAATTTTATCTTGCAAGATCTAAGAAAAAATTTACCATTTTTTAAAAACTTAACTTATGCAGGAGCTTACAGACGAAAAATTGCACATATCTAACCACTTTTGACCAAATCGGAACACAACGTACTGAATGTAGGGTACACAATCTGGTAGTCCACAATTCATCAGCAGATTATAAATATACATATATTTTATTAAACTTCAAAAAATAAAGGTACATAATGTCGTTCAGTAAACCTATCATTGATCGTCCTTTGTTTTATTTTTATTTGATACATTTTTAATTTTCCAATTTTCATTTGTGTGTGTGTGTGTATTTGTTACATAGTCCATTGTCATAGATTGAAGATGTATACGGCTGTCATGTACTGGTTCCCTAAAATGATAACTGAACCTTTATCCTTGTTAAAGCTACTTTTAAATTATCAATATTTGCTTGACTGAAACTAAGACTAAGTCTCCATTTAAACATTTCTGTGATCAGGAAGGAACTTAAACTTAGTCTCCCTGTGAACATTTGGGACTTGGGAGGATGGATGGAGTGAACGTGGACTCGGAATGACTTAGGAGGATGGATGGAGTGAGCGTGGACTCAGAACACCTGACTTGGGAGTATGGATGGAGCGAACGTGGATGGAGTGAGCCTGGACTCATAACCCCTGACTTGGGAAGATGGATGAAGCGAACATGGACTTAGAAAACTTGACTTGGGAGGATGGATAGAGTGAACCTGGACTCAGAACAACTGACTTGGGAGGATAGATGTAGTGAACGTGGACACAGAATCCTTGACTTGGGAGGTTGGATGGACTGAACCTGGACTCAGAACTTCTGACTTGGGAGGAAGAATGGAGTAAAAGTGGACTCAGAATGACTTGGAAGGATGGATGGAGTAAATGTGTACTTGAAATGACTTGGAAGGATGGATGGAGTGAGCGTGGACTCAAAAACCCTGACTTGGGAGGTTGGATGGAGCGAACGTGGACTCGGAATGACTTAGGAGGATGGATGGAGTGAGCGTGGACTCAGAACCCCTGACTTGGGAAGATGGATGAAGCGAACATGGACTTAGAAAACTTGACTTGGGAGGATGGATAGAGTGAACCTGGACTCAGAACAACTGACTTGGGAGGATAGATGTAGTGAACGTGGACACAGAATCCTTGACTTGGGAGGTTGAATGGACTGAACCTGGACTCAGAACTTCTGACTTGGGAGGAAGAATGGAGTAAAAGTGGACTCGGAATAACTTGGAAGGATGGATGGAGTAAATGTGTACTTGAAATGACTTGGAAGGATGGATGGAGTGAGCGTGGACTCAAAACCCCTGACTTGGGAGGATGGATGGAGTGAACCTGGACTCAGAACCCCTGACTTGGGAGGATGGATGGACTGAACCTGGACTCAGAACTTCTGACTTGGGAGGAAGAATGGAGTGAATGTAGACTCGGAATGACTTGGAAGGATGGATGGAGTAAATGTGTACTTGAAATGACTTGGAAGGATGGATGGAGTGAGCGTGGGCTCAGAACCCCTGACTTGGGAGGATGGATGGAGTGAACCTGGACTCAGAACCCCTGACTTGGGAGGATGGATGGAGCGAACGTGGACTTAGAACCCTTGACTTGGGAAGATGGAATGAGTGAACCTGGACTCAGAACACCTGACTTGGGAAGATGGATAGAGCGAACGTGGACTCAGAACCCCTGACTTAGTAGGAGTATGGAGCGAACGTGGTATCAGGACAACTAACTTGGGAGGATGGATAAAGTGAACGTGGGCTCAGGACCCTTGACTCGGAGGATCGATGGAGTGAAGGTGGACTCAGAACCCCTGACTTGGGAGGATGGATGGAGTTAACGTGGACTCAGAACCCCTGACTTGGGAGGATGGATGGAGTGAACGTGGTCTCAGAACACCTGACTTGGGAGGATGGATGGAGTGAATGTGGATCTTGTTTGGTAACGATGATACTGTTACATCAAGTGTTTTGTGGCGGGAAAATATTAAAAGACTTGAATTTAAGATATACATTCACAGAAAGGTTAAAAATGAAAATATATGTTTGTGACGTTTTTATTGAAAACCAACAAAATCGAACAGTTTGTTTAACAAACATAAATACTGAATTGTAACCATATAATTATTCAATATAAAGGACACCCACTTCTTAATAATACATCTGTAAGACAGCAACTTTGTCAGTGCAATTTCCAAAACGAACTCAACAACAAAGGTAGGGGGGTAGGAATTGTTTACTTTTGCGTTAGACTCCTTCGCTCACTTCGTTCGCGACCATACTTTTTTTCGTTTTCTAGCCATATTTCGCTCCAAATGATACGGGGTCTAATTCCTGTGCTCAGTCACTGCTCGGGAAAATAAATTATTATAATAAAGAGAAATTTATTATTTTACTGAAGATAATATTTCGCAATGAGACATGTCAGAGTAGTTACCAAACGAATAATTCTAATATGATTTGCATATTTAGAAATACGTTTATTTGATTGGTCTAGATTACTTTCGGTTGAAGTTTTTAACGAAATTTATTTTTTGATAAATGAAGTTGACTCAATTTATTTTTTAGGATAAATGACGTTGACAGAAATATTTTTAGCGTAACCGATGTCAACAAAGATGGCGGCATTCAACATCCATGGCGATGACAAATTATTTGTATTATAAATTGACGTTAATAATTTATTAAATTTTAAACTATTCTTGTGTTTGATAAAGAAAATAAAGTAATAGATTTAATTAATGAAAACTTAGTTGTATTTATTAAAATCAAAAGATGGTTTATGAACAACATTTGTTACGTAAAAATCAACAAAATATTCATACGTTAGGTTGACGATCCCTGACAAAAAAAAGTTTTATTTAAATTCGGTACAATAACAACACATAACCTGCTACCATAATACACAAGAAACATGGAATTGAGAATACCTTCATTGGAAAATTTATTTCTTAATGCAATTTTAAAGAATTATAAGGATTGAACACCGTTTTAACTGGATTTAAGACCAACATACTCACAAACATATAAAAGTCCTTCAGACTTTTTATTTGTTTGTGAGTGAGTTGGTCTTGTTGATATACTGATAAATCCATTGAAAACGGTGGTCAATCATAAAGTGAATATACTGTAAGCTCATTTATTGGCATTTTATGCCATAAAAAAATAATAATATTGACCCAAATTGCATGCGACTAAGTTCTGAACATTTACATTTTTCTATAATCAGTATAAACTGTCTTATCAGTTTCATAGAAATAAACTTTACTTAATCTAAAGTCAGGGTAGGAAACCTACGTCATCAACAACGTTTCGTACACACTGGAATAACGATGCAGACACACGGTAAGAACTTTCTCACTTTATTTACTTATTTTCTGCAATGTTCTCAACATATCCCTAGTCGTCCGAGAGGTGTGTTAATGTTTCATATTACACGATTTAAGTGCTTGCTTTCTTGAACACCTCCACACTTTCGTTTTGGAGGTAACGTTTCGGCCACATTTTATCTCCATTAACATTATTTTAAGTGTATATACGCATTTTAGTCAATACATGTCTGTTCCAAGATCGGCAAGTAGTCGAATAAAATTACCGTAATTAATTCTTTTGAAGAAAAAACTCTATATTTCGTATCTAGGAAACTTTTTCAAAACGTAGCTCTTGGCGAATGTGCACAACAACGTTTTTTGAAAAAGTTTTCTATATACGAAGATTGGCAGACAGAAGTCCAAACATTATTTCTGGAAAATAAGAAAAATTAGCAAGAATAGACAGAATTTGTTTATATTGTAACACAGGAAATATAGAAGATGAAATTCACTTTGTATTAACATGTCCTTCATACTCTAGTTTAAGATTTGATTTTTAAAACATTTTATAAAGTAAATTCTCTTCATTGCACCTGTAAATTAGCATATTTTTTACAAGTACTATATAATAAAAGAGATAACTATAACAAATAATGTGCTGTTTTCACACCATTTTTTCTTTTTTTTTATTCTTTGTAATGTTTGCAATCAACAATCTACTGCAACAGTAATTTTATGATCTGTTATGTAATTTAGTGATCGTCATTAATGTTCGGCCCTATGATTGGAAATAAAGAATTATCTAGTTGCTTCCCCTGAATTGGAAAATTGTAAATATTAGTCATTAATCTTTAGAAGCTTTTTCATTTTTTCTTATTTCTTTAAATAATCTTTGACTAATTTAAAAGAGAAATTTGACGCAGTAAAGTAAGAAATAAAGTTAAACATACTTTCTAATAATTATCAGCTAAATACTACGTCTAATACTTTTATTTTCCAATTTGAATTTTGAATATTAAAACAACAAATAAATATGACATGTAACTTACGAAATACATAACTTAATGTTTGGATGACTCAAAAAATGGAGTCAAATGATATACTTTAAATAACGTGTAGCTATCGTAAGCCGTGTGTGAAGAAAAATATATACATGTTTATTCCTCGGGAATTTTTCTTATCGAATTATAATTTATCATTCTGGCGGCTGCAGCTGTTAACTTCGCTTCTTACTAAATAGATCACGTAGTGAAATAGATGCCTTAGTCTTTACCGCGTGTATTTTTAAATCACATATTCTATTACTCCCCGGCGACGAAAAAATAATTGGTTCCCAGGTATAATGTCTGCCATACGTCATCCCCCATTTCCTGAGCGACTACTAATTTTTCGCCTGCAAATGATGTTTATAAACGCCTAAACATTGGTAGAAAAAAATACTTGAGATCTTTTTTATTTTTATATAGTCTAAAATACTTTTAATACGGTTTAACTAAAAAAAGTACTGTGTTTGTACGTTATGCTTATGGTTACAAAAAACCACTTATTTAACATGTATTCTCCCTATGGGGTACCTGCAATTAGGATTTTATGTGTAAAATCCTCCCAATTTAAACATATAGATGTATAGCATAGTCTCCGACGTTGACAAAGCACACGTATTTCGTGCGACTGAATGGAAGAATTGTAAATAAGTTCCTTAATCAAGGTGGATTAGGATAAAATTAAGTTCTAATGGCGCCTTTATATTCGCATTTTTGTCTCGCCTGCGACGAAAGTCCGGCGGCGGCGGCGGCGTAAACACTTGACATCTTGCTTCATATATTTGTAAGCCCAAGCCCTAGGTCCATAAAATTTGGTCCAGAGGTAGCTTATGATGAGTACTCGCCAGTAAGTCACCGTCACCTGACCTTGACCTCAATTTCACGGTCCAGCGACTACGTTAAAGTTTTTGGGTTACGACAGTTCCTCTGTAACTACGCATGGTAGGATGACAATATTTGGTGTATAGGTTGCTGATGACTAGTACATGACTGTCTGGTAGGTGTCACCTGACCTTGACCTCAATTTCACGGTCCAGCGACTACGTTAAAGTTTTTGGGTTACGACAGTTCCTCTGTAACTACGCATGGTAGGATGCCAATATTTGGTGTGTAGGTTGCTGATGACTGGTACATGACTGTCTGGTAGGTGTCACCTGACCTTGACCTCAATTTCACGGTCCAGCGACTACGTTAAAGTTTTTGGGTTATGACAGTTCCTCTGTAACTACGCATGGTAGGATGACAATATTTGGTATATAGGTTGCTGATGACTAGTACATGACTGTCTAGTAGGTGTCACCTGACCTTGACCTCAATTTCACGGTCCAGCGACTACGTTAAAGTTTTTGGGTTATGACAGTTCCTCTGTAACCACGCATGGTAGAATGACAATATTTGGTATATAGGTTGCTGATGACTAGTACATGACTGTCTGGTAGGTGTCACCTGACCTTGACCTCAATTTCACGGTCCAGCGACTACGTTAAAGTTTTTGGGTTATGACAGTTCCTCTGTAACCACGCATGGTAGGATGACAATATTTGGTAAATAGGTTGCTGATGACTAGTACTTGACTGTCTGGTAGGTGTCATCTGACCTTGACCTCAATTTCACGGTCCAGGGACTACGTTAAAGTTTTTGGGTTATGACAGTTCCTCTGTAACCACGCATGGTAGGATGACAATATTTGGTATGTAGGTTGCTGATGACTAGTACTTGACTGTCTGGTAAGTGTCACCTGACCTTGACCTCAATTTCACGGTCCAGTGACTACGTTAAAGTTTTTGGTTTACGAGTTCCTCTGCAACTACGAATGGTAGGATGACAATATTTGGAGTATAGGTTGTTGATGACTAGTACATGACTGTCTGGTAGGTGTCACCTGACCTTGACCTCAATTTCACGGTCCAGCGACTACGTTAAAGTTTTTGGGTTACGACAGTTCCTCTGTAACTACGCATGGTAGGATGACAATATTTGGTGTATAGGTTGCTGAAGTCTAGTACATGACTGTCTGGTAGGTGTCACCTGACCTTGACCTCAATTTAACGGTCCAGCGACTACGTTAAAGTTTTTGGGTTACGATAGTTCCTCTGTAACTACGCATGGTAGGATGACAATATTTGGTATATAGGTTGCTGATGAATAGTACCTGACCTTGACCTCAATTTTATGGTCCAGCGACTACGTTAAAGTTTTTGGGTTACGGCTGTTCCCCTGTAACTATGCATGGTATGGTGACAATATTTCGTATACAGGTCGCTGCTGATATTTAATGCTATTTACGTAATGCTTATGACGAAATTTATTTTCGTTACTGATGCGGAATGCAGGCGAGACGTTTTTCTGTGTCCACACTTGTTTATCTCAATATCTATCCATTCCGTGATGAAGGTGGTTTTTTTATTACAGCAAAATGCATATTTATTGACATAATATTATATTATAAGAATAAAACATTTAAAATATACTGTTAAACTGACAACATTGACCTTATTAACTGCAGCAGAAAGAAGTAAAGACAAATTCCACAATTCATCTGATTATAAATACATGTATACAAATATTTTTTATAACTTTTAACAATAAAGGTACATTATGTCCTTCAGTAAACCTATCTTTGATCGTCCTCTGTTTTATTTTTATGTGACCATTTCCGTGATCAGGTAGGAACTAAGACTTATTCTCCCTTTAAACATTTTCGTGATCAGTTAGGAACTAAGACGTAGTCTCCTTGTGACCATTTCCGTGATCAGGTAGGAACTGATATAGTCTCACTGTGAAATTTCTTAATATAGTTGTATATGGTGAAGTTTAATTGATTTTTATTTCTCGAGACCCCATCAGGGGTATGTGAATGATAACAAATGAACAAATAACATAACATTGAAAAAGTTATGAAGGAACATATATACAATAATGGATTGTAAACATGCTCGCTTACTGGTAGAAGTATCCTAGGACTATGAGACTATAGAGTTGTAAAAAATTCTTGCAACCGGAAGTTTTCAAGTTAATTTCTACGCAACATCGCAAAAATCTCCGTTGTGGGAGAAAAGTGTGCGACAAAACTGCTTCTAGGTATCAAGAATTTAAATTTCGTTAACGAAAATAACTGAACACAACTTCAAATGTGTTTCCTTTAATAATGTATTTTTTTCTGTCTGGAGGATATTTTCTTTCCTCCATTTTGACACGTAAGTTATCGCAACTACGTAAAATAAATGCAAAACTCGACACGAAAAGAAAATACAGACGAAATATGTTTTTTTTAATGTTATATTTATGAAACGTTTATTTTTTAACCAAAATATTTTAATTTTGATGCAAAAAAAAACCAAAAAAACACCGCGCAACGATACTTGACGTGAATGATTTTTCGTCTGCTTATGACCGGCGATACTTGACATGAACTGATATTTGCTGCCATGACTTGTAATCGTCTGCCGTGTTAATTCGTCTGCTGATCCTGGTTCATAAAAACAAACACAATCTTCTTAACTGGCAAGTGTTAATTTTTTACTTTATGATTGCACAATTTGTACATGTTTCCAACTGAATTCGTGTGACGTTGCAATTTCCAGCCGCTCTCTCTGCTCGTCTCTGGGTAATGGGAAAATAACGCTTTGCGCGTCTCTATCCCGATCTTCCTTAGCATTTAACTAAATTTAACAGCCACAATAAAAAAAAAGTGACAATCTACTTAAAATTAAATCTTTCACATGCTCCCCCTTTCTTTTATTGTTCGCTGCGTTAGCGACCTATATTAACAAAAGGGGGTAGCAAGTGAAAGATTTAATTTTAATTAGATTGAAAAGTTGTTTAAACAGAATCTAAATTGTGTGATGCACATTTTTTAAACAAAATTATTATAAAGTAGTCGTTTTGTTTTAACAACTTCATAAAATTGCTATCAAATTAAACAATACCATTCTAAAATTTTGTCCAAAAATGTCTCAAAAAACACATTACACTACTGTAATGAAGGCAACTGAATAAGTTCGCACTGAAAGACAAAAATCCATGAAATGAATTAGAAGCCATTGACAAAGCTTTATTTTGAGGTTTCTATTTTTATTAGGGCCAATGGGCATTATCAGTCTGTCCGTCCGAAACTATTCGCGTCCGAGCTATAACTTTTTTATCTTTCGGGGTAGACTTTTGATATTTGGTATGTGGTTAGATAATATCAAGGCGATGTGTCTCATACCATGGTTGATGACCTTTCACCTTGACCTCAAGGTCAGCTGAAACCACATACATAGATTCCATCTCTGACACTGATATCTAGTTTTTACTGTTCTAAACCAAGTGCAATGTGCAGAGATAGTTTAACCAGGCTCACAGTTAATAACTGATCATTAATCAGCTGTTGTTATGCTATGTTATGCCTAAAAACATTAATCTACAAAAAAATTTACAAGACAATTTGTTCTAAAACTTGCAGAAAGTTACCAGATCACTGCGATATATATCAGTTGTGGTCCATCTGTACAGTGCTAATTTTAACGACTGAATCTAAATTGTTTTAATTTTGCTGTTTAAAATGCCTCACGAATGCAAAGTGTGATTTGTATACTTCAACAGTTTTGTCTTTCTTTGGATTGTAAGTCAATGTTTGAAAAATAAGTTTTTCACCAAGAAGTTTTAATTAGTTCCTGTCGTTTTCTAAAGTGAGAATTATATTTTAAAGCTTGATTTTTCTTATTCATGCGGATCTACTCTGAAGATATCGTCATTGAAGTTACACTGTAAATTTGGAAATATGGAAGAAAGCTGTAGACACATATCTTTACATGTATATGACAGCTGGTTATTGTTAACTTAATAAATTCTTATCTAAAAACATAGCTATATGTACTTGAACAACAATACCAGCCTTGTATTGACACAGCATGAAATTACTGTCTCTGATTTATCTTTGGACCACAATAGTTTTGTTTGTTTCAACTATCTCATGGCGTACAGTTTATATTGGAGGAGGATGCTAGAGTACCTGACTTTTGGCAGAAAAACTTTCAGTCATTGTCAACTAAAATAGCAGTTGAGCACTGCTTCATTGAAAGTCTAATCTTCAAACTCCGTGTTCCAGAAGATTTTCAGGTGTGACATAAGTAACATCCTCAGTAGTGACAGGAATCTCTTACTTGCTTCTCCCTTTATGGCATTAATGAAATAAAATGATCTATAGTACAATTGTATACAATTACAAGGATGGTTGGTTTGTTTGTTTGAATGTTTATCGCCACTCAGCAATTTTTCAGCTGTATCATGGCATGTTAAAATTGGAGGAGGAAGCTGTAGTACCTGGAGAAAAACCAGACATTCGGTAGGAAAACTAGCAATCGATGTCATATAAGATAAATATCACAGTCAAGTGCACCCTGTCAGCAGTGAGACTTGAACCCACAACACCATGGTTAACAGACCAAGGTAACCATGTGATAAATAGTACACCAACTATTTTAACCACTTGGCCACTCGGCCACTGAGGCCCAAGGGATGGTTGGAGTTGTTTTTATTATGCAAAAGATGTTTTGGAGGAAATAATGGGTTTTTATGCATCTGCGACCAGAAGTCGGGGGGGGGGGGCATATTTATCTGTTTTTAAATATTTAAGCACATTACCTGAGCTAGTTTTCATTTAGCTAGTTAACATCTTTATTAGTAAATCAATATGTAAACCAAGAGCTCTTTCTTAACATACTAAACATAGCTTTTCGACCTTGTTCAAGTAACTTAATTCTATTCTTACAAAATGAACCATTTGACACAAATATAACACCTACATAAGCAAAATCATCAGCTACATTTAATACTTCTCCATTCAATGTAAATAATGGTTTGTTTACTATACGACGTTTATAAAATATAATAACCTTAGTTTTATCTGCATTAATTTCCAACTTCCATGTTTTACAATATAGGTACATAGCATTTAGTGCAGATTGAAGCCCTATTTGTGATTCAGCTAGTATGACAGTATCATCAGCATAAAGAAACAAATATAATCTTAGATGAACAGAAATTTCATCAGTATCAAGAACAATATGACATCCATCATATACATCATTAAAACCAGCATAAGCTTTTGATATTAATTCAATAAGGTCGTTTAAGAACAGTGAAAAAAGTACAGGTGACAAATTTTCTCCTTGACGTACACCAACATTACTTTAAGTTATTACTCTGTCTTACACATGATTTAGCATTTTCATACATTGCATGAATTATAGTAAACATGTTTCCATAAATAAAATATTTTAACAACTTTTGCCATAACGCTATTCTGTTTACTGAATCAAATGCCTTTCTATGGAACGCCACAGCTGCCTTATGATACACAAACATATATCATTAAGGCAACAAGCATACTATCTAGCTATTATTCTACACCATTAAGACATTTAGTTATCCTATATTAACGCTAATTCACATCAATAAGCAATATTTTTAAACTATAAAGACGTTGAAATACACCATAACGATAATCTTTTACACTATTTAACTATTATGCTATAACATAAAGATACTTCATTATATCATGATGATCATTTACTATACCACGAAGACACTTAACTATACTATGACGTCATCTTATTATACCATAAAGACACTTTACTATATCATTAAGACATCTTAATATACTATGACGATGCATGAGTATATCATGAAGACATCTTAGTATACCATGACGGTACTATACTATGACGTCATCTTATTATACCATAAAGACACTTTACTATATCATTAAGACATCTTAATATACTATGACGATGCATGAGTATACCATGACGGTACTATACTATGACGTCATCTTATTATACCATTAAGACACTTTACTATATCATTAAGACATCTTAATATACCATGACGATGCATGAGTATATCATGAAGACATCTTAATATACCATGACGATGCAGGAGTATATCATGCCATTAAACACATTTACAATAAATGGTAATAACCCAAATAAAAAATCAAAATTAAATGCTCATTTTGATATGATGTTTCTATCCACTAAAGGATACCCTTCCAGAAAAAGGGCTAAAATGGGTGTATTGACAAAACTTCTGTAGAATGTTTATTTTTCATCCGATTTTGATCATTCGTTTTTTTAATTGTATTCCTCAGTAAATTCTGTCAACTAAATGTGCAACTGTTTTTATGTATCTTGCACCGTTACATTGCTAAGGGTGGTCAAAATTAAACCTTGCCCAAAAAAATCAACTTTTTTATATGTGATCCTATTTTCAAAATCTTTTTTTCATTGGAATCCTTGTGAAAATCCCTGCTTGCATATTACAATCAGATTTGCAATATCTCTTATCGTTTTCAAGAAATTAGGGGTCAAAAGGGCCAAAAACGCCAATTATAAGAGTTTATCTGGACAAATGGTTTTATGCAAGAACTTTAGTTGTCGTGGGCCGGCCAATTGTTATATAGTTTTAATATAATGTTATTAACCACTAAAGGAAGCTTCCTCTTGCATTTGGGGATTGTGGCCACTACCGTTTCAGAGAAAAAGGGGCCAAAACGGGAAAAATGGATGTTTAAACAAAACTTGTAGAACGCTTATTTTTCATCTGATTTTGATCCTTTTTTTTATTGTATTCTTTAATCAATTCTGTCAACTAAATAGGTCAATGGTCTTTATGTATCTTACACTGTTACTATGCTACAGGGGGTCAAAATCCGGCCACGCCCCAAAAAATCAACTTTTTTATTTGTCGTCTGATTTTCTAAATCTTTTTTTCATTGGAATCCTTTTTGAAAATTCTTGCCAGCATTTTTCAATCAATCTACTACAGAATGCATATGTCAAAAAGCTTTGTGAGTCCACCATGGGCTGCATGTGTCCACAGCATTTGACAATCCATTTTGGGCCTCCAACATACAGGGTTCAACATGTTGCGTTCGTATCATGATGCGCTCGGAGTAGCTTTTTATTAAAAAAATCTTCTCCTCTGAAACTACCGAACAGAATTTAATGAAACTTGATAGGATTGATTCTTAGCGAATACCGCACAACATATGTCTCACTTTTTGATTCCTCAAAAAACATGGCTGCTGTTACTAAAAATAAAACATATGGTAAAAGCTAAGGGTTTTATCCCTTTTAATGTAAAAAAAATCATATTTTTTCATGTTTTTGCCTTGTAGAATGAAAACTATTGCAGATAGAGAAAAGCTGTTGCCTGCATTAATGTTCAGCTAATTAAACTCTACAAAAGTCTCCAAAAGGTTATGCCCTTTTAAAGGTTGAAAATCCTGTTTTGGCTTTTAGAATGTAAACTATTGCATATAAAGAAAAGGTGTTGCTTGCGCTGGAATGTTCGTCTTAAAAAGCTGTTTGACCAATCTGTTTTAGGTGTTATGCCTGATAATATAGACCCTTATGGACCAGGTGAGCGATTCAGGCTTCTGGGAGCCTCTTGTTTTTCCGCCAACAATTACTTTTGATATGGCTGACTGATTGCTATAAAACTTTATAGTGATTTTCCTTACTACAAAAGGATGATGGTATTGGTTTTGGGTCAATATATTCCTTGTCATGTTTTTAATATTTTTTGCAAGGTAATTTGTGACACATATTGGTTACTAAACAGATAAAGAATTTTTTCCCTGAGCCCTTTTTTCTGTTAGGAAACTAACGGCCAAAGGGGGTAAAATGATCTTTTTTATTTCTTGTCTGATTTCAATTTTTTCAAGTCTAGTGAAAAACCATGGAAAAATCTTTAACAGATCCCCCTTTTTTATACGAATATTGTATTATGTTGTGGCGTAGCTTTTTATTGAACTTTTGTGTTTCATTGTTAAAAGTAACAGTTTTCTAAGCAACTACTTCTTGTAGACTTTTGAAACTTTATATGTGACACATTTTTAGGTCCAAAAGTACCAATTTTAGGTTTCATCAGATGACTAATTCCTGTTAACTGACTTAGTCATTCAAAATTTGTGGAAGACAAGACGTGTTTTTCTCACAACAGCATGTTTGGCCTGCAGTAAGGCTCCATCAACTATGATTTCTGGTCCTTTTTTTGAGTTCATTGTTGGCGGAGGCAAATACATGTATGTCACATTTTTAGTGTTCACACTTGTTAAACATGTGTTGACTTGATTTCATTTTTGGCACATTTATGATCTATTTCGTCAATGCAAGGGCTGTTGTACATCTAAATATTATTGGGCCCTGTATCGAAGATACGGACACCCTATAGTTTTCACTTTGTCAGTCCATCTGTCTGTCCATCCATCAACAATTTCTTGTGAACAGTAAAACTTAAAAACTATTAACAATATAGTTCTGAGATTTTGCACAGTTGCTATGCAGCTTGTCATGTGAATATTAAAATTTCATGCAAATTGGTGAATTTTGTTTTTGTTTTTGGGGAACAACTTAAAATTTGTATAGAAATTAAATTTTGAGAATTGGACTTTGTGAACACTAATCTCATTAACTTAACAATACAGTTTGATGGTGTGCCTATTTAAATTTTATGTAATTCCGTTATATATTTTTAAAACACTTAAGATTTTTTTTTGCTGTGTAGGCCCTTTCTTGCTTTGTCAGTATTCTAGTTTTTGTCTCGCCTGCGAAGCGGAGTGACACATAGGTGTTACTTTACCGGTGGCGACGGAGGCGGCGTTAACTCCGGCTTCAACACTTTTGTGTTGAAAAACATATCAAAGCTATAAATTTTTCCGTTTAAATTTCAAAATTGTCAAAACCCTAAGGTTCTTCCTACACAGACATAGGTTGATCTAGGTCATAATTTGGTTTCCAGTTCGGCATATTTGGTTTTATTTTTGTCTGCTCTTCATATTCATATAGTGTTTGGCATCTTCAATCTTTCGGTAGAGCGCCTCTGATGAGTTTTGAATAGACTTTTAAAACGCTGTTTTTAGAACTTTAGTCAGTACTACTAAAAACCGACCTCGTAGCACTACAAAATACTGTTGTAATATTTATTTGTTTGTTAGTACGCAGAAACTGCTCACTATTATATTGACATGTGAATTTATCATGGAAGCGTGTCTTTCTGACAGAGAAGTGTGACATCATAGAAAAGTAAAATGCTATAATGGTACTTATACATGGCTTAGTGATATATTAAAATGTCTTTCTAGTACAACATGTGATCTCCTTAATGTAGTAAGATGTCTTTGTAATATATTAAAAAGTCGTCATGGTACAGTTAGATGCCTTCATGATATAATAAAGTACCGTCATGATATACTAAGATATCTTCATGATATACTCAAGCATCGTCATGGTATATTAAGATGTCTTAATGATATAGTAAAGTGTCTTTATGGTATAAGATGACGTCATAGTATTGTTACGTGTCTTCGTAGTATAGTAAATGATCATCATGATATAATGAAGTATCTTTATGTTATAGCATAGTAGTTAAATAGTGTAAAAGATTATCGTTATGGTGTATTTCAACGTCTTTATAGTTTAAAAATGTTGCTTATTGATGTGAATTAGCGTCAATATAGTATAACTACATGTAAATGTCTTAATGGGGTAGAATAATAGCTAAATAGTATGCTTGTTGCCTTAATGATATATGTTTGTGTATCATAAGGCAGCTGTGGCGTTCCATACCTTTCGTTAATCAATGAAAGCACAGTACAAAGATTTCTTTCTATGCATGTACAATTCAATTAGACATTTTAAGTTAAATACATGTATGTGATCATAGGTACCATATTTTTTCTAAAACAAGCCTGTTATTCGCAGAGAACATTCATATCTTCAAGATAGGAATTCAATCTATTGTTAAGTACAGCAGTGAATAATTTACCATAACAACTTAGTATAGGAATGCCTCTATAACTAGCAGGGTTTTTATAAATTGGACAAATTAAACCAACAGACCAGGGGGCCTCGGTGGCCGAGTGGTCAAGGTAGTTCGTCTATTATTGATCACGTGGTCTGTCAACACTGAGATTGCGGGTTCGATTCTCACTGCAGGCAGGGTGTACTCGACTCCAATCTTAATTGACAAGGATTGCCAGTTTTCCTACCGCAGGTCGGGGGTTTTCTCCGGGTACTCCGGCTTCCTCCCCCAATAAAAACTGGACGCCATGATATAGCTGAAAAATAGCTGAAAGTGACGTTAAACACCATCAAACAAACAAACAAACAAACAACCAACAGACCAATTATCAGGAATTATACCTGATTTAAATACAATATTAAACAGTTTGACATACAGATCAATCATTTTATTACAAGATTGTTTCAGAAATTCATTTAATATCATGTCAGTACCACAAGCCTTGTTGTTTTTCAGAAAACTAATTGCCTTCACGACCTATACATCGGTGATATCACAATTTAATGCCGTGTTCAAGTTAGAAATAGTATTACAATCAACATCTTCATTAAAATCATTGTCAACATCAATTTGTACATTACTCAAGTTTTTAAAAAGCTCTTTGAAACTTTCAAGTGAAACCTTTTAGACAATGTTTTTCTTATCATTACAGTTTGTAAACCTGTTAACAAGTGCCCAATATGACTGGGATCCTTACAGTTTGTAGACCTGTTAACAAGTGCCCAATATTACTTGGGATCCTTACAGTTTGTAGACCTGTTAACAAGTGCCCAATATTACTTGGGATCCTTACAGTTTGTAGACCTGTTAACAAGTGCCCAATATTACTTTGGATCCTTACAGTTTGTAGACCTGTTAACAAGTGCCCAATATAACTTGGGATCATTACAGTTTGTAGACCTGTTAACAATTGCCCAATATTACTTGGGATCCTTACAGTTTGTAGACCTGTTAACAATTGCCCAATATGACTTGGGATCCTTACAGTTTGTAAACCTGTTAACAAGTGCCCAAAGTGACTGGGATCCTTACAGCTTTTAGACCTGTTAACAAGTGCCCAATATGACTTGGGATCATTACAGTTTGTAGACCTGTTAACAAGTGCCCAATATTACTTGGGATCCTTACAGTTTTTAGACCTGTTAACAATTGCCCAATATGACTTGGGATCCTTACAGTTTGTAAACCTGTTAACAAGTGCCCAATATGACTTGGGATCATAACAGTTTGTAGACCTGTTAACAATTGCCCAATATGACTTGGGATCATTACAGTTTGTAGACCTGTTAACAATTGCCCAATATAACTTGGGATCATTACAGTTTGTAGACCTGTTAACAAGTGCACAATATTACTTGGGATCCTTACAGTTTGTAGACCTGTTAACAAGTGCCCAATATGACTTGGGATTATTACAGTTTGTAGACCTGTTAACAATTGCCCAATATGACTTGGGATCCTTACAGTTTGTAGACCTGTTAACAAGTGCCCAATGTGACTGGGATCCTTACAGCTTTTAGACCTGTTAACAAGTGCCCAATATGACTTGGGATCATAACAGTTTGTAGACCTGTTAACAATTGCCCAATATGACTTGGGATCATAACAGTTTGTAGACCTGTTAACAAGTGCCCAATATGACTTGGGATCATTACAGTTTGTAGACGTTATGAAAAGGACCTAATCTAGAACGAATAATTATACCCTCGTTTCTTTTTTTTTGCGAGAACGAATAATCGTACCCTCGCTTTTATAACTTATTTATTTATTTATTTATTTATCTATTTATTTTTTTTTTGGCGAGGGTACGAATTTAGTCCAATTACTCATAATGTAGCAGAGCGGTAGCGAATCACTCCTGGCACTTTGATGTCCAAAAGAAGTTACATATATAATCGTGCACGTGGTCAATCTCGATATCTTTCGACAGTGTCATCATTTTTTTTTATCAGTTTCGTGTTTAAAATCGATCATTATTAATACGTGATACTAGTTATTTCCGTTTTAATAACACGCTGTGCGTTCGTGTTTAAAATCGATCATTGTTAATACGTGATACTAGTTATTGCCGTTTTAATAACACGCTGTGTGTTGTGTTTTAATTGAAATTCGTGTTTCTTTTTCATTTCGTTTACTACATGAAAAACCGTGATTGAGAAACCTGTAACTGAATGGCGTACTTGTTTGCATCTTGTGAGGTATATGTAAATTACTGGATTTTTACGGAATGGTTGCTATAGTATGGAAATTAGCACGTTTATAATAAAATTAGGTCACATTATCCATATACGGAAAAATGATCAACACAGAATTTTTCACGTGCATCTCCAAAGACATCTTCGCTAGCCAAGGGTTACGATCCGAAAAAAGTATCGGATCGTAACCCTTGGCTAGCGAAGATGCTTCAAAGACGAAAAAAGAAATTTCGTCAATAAAGATCGTTTACCGTTAGTTTCGCAATGTCTGAAACTTTAATAACGTAAAGAAGATGAATATTATGTTCCAATTTTGTATCAATAGACTGAAGTTATAATTTTTTATTTGCTACATTAGGACTGAATTCTGTCTTTAATCCGACAAATCACAAAATTAACTTCGGATTATATCGGCAGTAAAATTCGACATAGACCTAATCATATATTGAATTATTAAATCAGAGCTATTCACTACAAAATTGATCAAGTGTTGTTATAGAATACTTTGTTTGTAAAATCACCGTGGTTAACATTGGCTCAGGAACCTATAAATCAATTAGTTATACTAGTCCCAGATTGGCTTAAGATGAGAATTAAGGCAGGTATATATATTTTGGAGAGCTTTCGCAAATCCGGCGTATATACCATGTTATCCCCCCCCCCCTCCCGGTTTTTGGTGATGGCTGCACAATAGTACAATTTAGGCTGGTATATACAGTCTTTTAAGTAAAGTTTTTTTTTTTTTCCATCTGCCATGACATCAGAAAAATAAATACGAAAAAAAAAGTATGTTTTATCTATGTAACAAAAACCAACAGTATTAATTTACACACTGCCCATTTATTTATTTCTTTTATATTATTTTATTTTTATTTTTTATTATTTATTTTTTATTATTGTTTTTTTTTTTTTTTTTTTTGTAAAAGTTTTCATTTCGCTGGTGGGGTTTGCGCACTGGGTTTGCGAGTGCTGGTTCCGTCATCTACAGTAAGTAAGTAAGTAAGTAAGTAATCTTTATTTAGAGTCGTCATAATATATACAAGGTAACAAATTAACATGAGCTCTGTAGGGCTCTTTAAACGACTGAATATTTTTTAAACAAAAACAAGCACATGCTTATACGCCAGACATACATAAATATAAAATAAAACTTAAAACCATACGTCTAAAGAGATATAAAAAGCATACAAGCATACAAGCTTAAAATCATATAAGCATAGAAAGCATACAACCATAAAAGCATTTAAGCAAATAAGGTATAAAAACACACAAAGTATGGTTATTATAAGCAGCACGATTATAAAACAAAAGCACACACAGCACATAAACTAAGCACAAGAAGGTTAATAGATTAAAGCACTAAAAACAAAATAAAAGGCAGCACATAGACACAGGCTTGAGACATTGGTCACAGGGCAGCAAGAAGATACCTTCACCGACAGGCACTGCATTTACAATTTTCATAAAAACACCATACATAAGTAACAATACTTAAATTTTACATTTACATTTAAATTACTTTCATGATACATGTATTTGTATAGTACTAATGTACTGTAATGTTAACATTTGTCTCAATCATAACTGTTATATGTAATTGCCCTAATGGTGACCTAATTTGGAAAATAAAAATATTGGTATTGGTATTGGTATATTTTTCGCGACAGTTGCTTCCCCTGAATTTTACCATTTAAAAATATAAGTAACAAATAAACAATAAAATAATTTTTATTTCGGTCTCTTTAATAAAACAATAAGATTTAATTAAATACACATTTGTGGTAGTAAGCAAAAGAAAAAAATTATAATATATTTTGTATTAATTGTAACTAGCATTCTACTCTATACCTTCATCTTTAAATTGAATCTGTTTTATATTTAAACGAACACTGACTGTAACATTTAAGTTGATAGAAAATGTATTCACGTTCGTGAATTTTATAATATTTGGATGATTCCATTAAATTGGAATCATGATTTCAATCAAATTAAAGCAGCAGAACTCAGTTAACCAATGATATTATCTTGCATTGTATGTAAGAGCGTAGAGTGAAAATTGAATAAACAATTTGTGCATTCAAATGTGATATTCTATTAAGAACTGTATTTTTGCAAAATTGTTGTAACATTAATGATTTTAATAAACTAAATAAAACTGAAAGACTTACATAAATTCTGAACCCAACTACAACTGAAGAAATTAAGAATGTTACTTCCTTTATTAAACAGTCATTAGAACTGAGGGAAGGAGTCCCGTCATAAATATTTTAATTGTATTGAACAATTTAGTTATCCCCATGTCTTTATGTTTTTTGTTTTTTTTTCTGTACATGTTTATGTTTTATAACATTGTTTGTAAAGCTATAACCAATATGGTTTACTGTGTGCTTTAAATAAATAAATTAAAATAATCAAATTTTTGGAAAGATGATCTACGTAATTTTGTCGAATGCATTGTTTCCTACGTCTACAATGTACATGTATTTTGCGCTAGTGAATAGGAGAATTTTCATTTCATATTCGGTTGAAATACGGAAAATTAAAATCTTTCACTTGCTCCATTTATTTTGTTCTTGTCGTTGTAAGAGAGCAAGCAAAAAAGATTTAATTTTTAATGAAGAAAGCGTTTATTTCGAGCTGACCAGACCTTATATACTCTTCAAAAAAAAAGAAGCGCATAGCAACGTTATTATTTTTTTTTTTTTTGTATTTTTTTTTTTTTTTTTTTTTTTTTTGGTTGTTGTTTTTTCATATTATGAGTTTTCAACAATTATCAATTATAAATTTTAAATGGTTTAGCGTATTAATTACGGCAAAATTTATTTACAATTTCCATTTGATCCCGCTGTTAAAAACCATTTCTACAAGTTTCAACGTGAATATACTAAATTAAGAAAATTAAAATATAAACAATACAGACAATCCTTACTAGAACAGCTGAATTCTCTACACGATGAGAATCCAAAGTTATATTGGAATATATTGGATGAGCTACAAGGTAAAAATAAACAACCAAACAATATTAATATACCATCATCTTGTCTTATTTCACATTTTAAAAATTTATCCCAGCCCAATGTTGAATTTCATGACAGATATCTACAACTTAGGGAAAATCTGAAGAAATTAGAAACTATTAAAAATTGGACTCCCCTATTACAGAAAATGAAATTGCAAAAACCATCTCCCATTTTAAAAGTAATAAATCACCTGGATTAGACAACATCAGTAATAGTATGATAAAACATGGTTATACATATTTATTAAAAAGCTTCCATATAATATTCAATGCTTGTTTATCTTCAGGTATATACCCAACTTCTTGGGCAGAAGGGTTTATTACTCCTATTTATAAGAACGGTGATCCTTATGATCCCAACAATTACAGAGGAATAACTATAACTGGTGCTGTAGGAAAGTTATTTAATAGAATCCTGAGTCTGAGGTTATACCAATTCCTCCAGAAAAACAATATTATTCATGATTCCCAAATTGGTTTTACTAGAAAAGCCAGAACTGTTGATCATATGATTGTAATTAATTGTCTTATCCACAAATACTGTAACTCAAAGGATGGAAGATTGTATGCTTGCTTTGTTGACTTTCAAAAAGCTTTTGACAGTTTCATACATACCATCCTCCCAAGTCAGGGGTTCTGAGTCCGCGTTCGCTCCATCATCATGATGGAGCGAACGCGAACTCAGAACCCCTGACTTGGGAGGATGCATACATACTGGCATTATGATCAAATTACTAAATATTGGAGTCGGATGTTATTTTTATAATATTATTAAAAAAATGTATGAAGTCAGCAATTCTTGTGTCAGAATAAAAAATCAAATCAGTGAATTCTTTCCACTAAATATTGGTGTCAAACAAGGGGACAGTCTCAGTCCTGACCTATTTAAAATATTCATAAATGATTTTCCAGATTTTTTATCTAGCACTTCTGACCCAGTAAAAATTAATAACACTTATCTTAATTGTTTAATATATGCTGACAATATTGTTTTGTTATCAACATCTGCAAATGGCTTACAAGAAAAACTTAACACTGCAAGGAGTGGTGTCTCAATGTCAATATTAACAAAACCAAGGTCTTCAACAAAGCAGGCAAACATATCAAAGAGACATTTATATTTAAGAATACAACTATTGAATGTATCTCAAACTATAAATATTTAGGCTTGTATTTTAGTTCATCTGGATCATTTAGCTATGCTCAAAATGAGTTATATAAGAAATCCTTAAAAGCCTTTTTCAAATTACGAAAAGATTTTTTATCATTACATCCATCTATTAAAACTAGTATCCATATTTTTAATCATACTATAACACCTATATTATTATATGGGAGTGAAATCCTCTTTCCTCCAAATGTAAAAACGAAACCATATCCCTACAAAATTTATATTCAGGTTTGCCATGTGAAAAGGTACATTTAAAATTCTGCAAATCAATACATGGAGTGCACAAAAATACAACTAATGTTGCTGTTTTATCAGTACTTGGGCGTTTTCCACTTTACTTTAATTTAGTTAAAAGCATGCTATTATATTGGTACCCCTTGGAAAATTTAGATAATAATTACATGAAGCATATATTCAATCAAAAATACTTAAACAGGAAAATAAAAAATCATGGTGTGGATCACTAGATGTTGTTTTGAAATTGCTAAGTGCTGAATATACAAATGTGTGGTCTACAAAATCATGTGAATCTCATCATAAATTCAAAAAGACTATAAATTCTATGCTTCTCTCCTTATTTACAAATGAATGGCAACAACAAATTAATAAATTCTCAGATAGCAAACTTAAAGTCTATAACCTGTATAAAACAAACTTTGGTTTAGAAAATTATTTAATATCCATCAAAAACTTTGAGCAGAGAAGAAGTTTCACAAGGTTACGCATATCCTCACATAGATTACAAATAGAAATGGGAAGATACAAGGGTACTCCCAGGCACAGCAGACTATGTACTAAATGCAACAAAAATGCTATTGAAGATGAGCTTCATTTTTGTATTTGATTGTCCTAAATATGAGTTTGATAGAAATGTTATGCTATCTAGTATCATAACTATTAATAAAAAATTTGATAAATTAAACAATGAAAATAAAATTATTTGGCTATTTAGTGTAGAAAATTCAGAGTTACTCCAAGTCATTAGCACTTTTATACTTAAACATCTTCCCTGATCATTGTCCATTTATTTTATAATTAATATTTTATAAATCTATAATGCAAGTATGTCTTCCTTAATTTAATTGTACACGTATAATAAGACTACTTGGTATATCCTAATTTAGGCATCGTCCCCTGGTGGCAACTGCATCAAAGATACAAATCAATCTACCTTTGGTGCGCTTGACACGGGTAGGATAACCAAGGTTTCACATAATATATATGTATATTTATTTATTTATTTATTTATTTATTTATTTATTTATTTATTTATTTATTTATTTATTTATTTATTTATTTATTTATTTATTTATTTATTTATTTATTTATTTATTTATTTATTTATTTATTTATTGTTTCTAATGCCATTTGATCCCCATGGCTAATTGTAGTTTAGCATTTCCAACGTCCTCCGGTGACAATTGTATCAAAAATACATACAATCTCAATCTACTTTTGGTGCACTTGACACGGAAAGGATAGCTAAACTTTATATATATGACATATTTATATGTGTATATATGTATGTATATATGTGTATGTATGTGTATATATGTATATGAATACTGCTTACTTTTCTGGGCAAGACACGGGGAGAATCTAAAAGATTAAGCACCGTCCCCTGGTGTCTTCTCCAGTAAGGTAACCTTCTCTCTCGGCCAAACAAATCCTTGTCTTTCTGGGTTAGACATGGGGAGAGTCTACCATGACTCTAATAAGCACCGCCCCCTGAATGGCCTAAAAAAGTTTTGGGTTCATTTAAAATGAGAAAGTTTAAGATTAATATGTTATGATTGTTTACGTTATTTATTTATATTGACACTCAATGACTAAGGCCATTCGTTGGTCAGTCTGTCTAAATTTATGACAAGAAACACCGTCATTTGTATCGTTGCATAATCTTCTAGACTTGTATATTATTTTTTTTTGTTTATGCTGTATCGTCATGTTTTTCGATCCGATACTAAATAAGTGTACTGGTTTAGCAGCATTCTTTTAGACTCTTTATTTAATATTTTGAACTGCCTGTATTGTGTATTTACACGATCCCAGTGGACTTATATTATTCCATCTCCCAATGAAGAATATCTTAAACATTTAGAGTTAAACGCCACTGATGAGTCTTAAGTAGACGAAACGCGCGTCTGGCGTAATGAATTTGTCTCCTTGATAATTTTGATTACATCTTGTTGGAATATTTGAGCAAAGTAACAGCACGGCACGTCCCCGGTTAGCGGACTGAGAAGCAACTATAAAAAAAAGTTTTGGGTTCATTTAAAATGAGAAAGTTTAAGATTAATATGTTATGATTGTTTACGTTATTTATTTATATTGACACTCAATGACTAAGGCCATTTGTTGGTCAGTCTGTCTAAATTTATGACAAGAAACACCGTCATTTGTATCGTTGCATAATCTTCTAGACTTGTATATATATATATATAAAAACTGTATAGTTACAATTTTTACTTTCTTTTGTTGTTAGTGTAGTTTAATATACAAATCAATATCTTTCTCTTTTTTTTGTAATTGTATTGTTTGTTCATGCCCTCCATGGGCCCATAATTCGAATTGGTTAATAAAGTATGTTATCTTATCTTATCTTATCTTATCTTGTCTTATCTTGTCTTGTCTTGTCTTGTCTCGTTTCGTTTCGTTTCGTCTCGTCTTGTCTCGTCTCGTCTCGTCTTATCTTATCTTATCTTATCATATCTTATCTACATATGATGTACTTCCTCCATGTAAAGTTTCATAAAAATCTGTGAAGCGGTTTAGGAGGAGAAGCGCTAACAAGGGATGTGGACAGACGGACAGACAGATGGACAGACAGACGGACAGACGGACAGAGCGGGTGATTCGGGGACAAGTTTGCGGGGGGGGAGGTATAAAATACTGCATGTTTCGCCTTTATGAGTTAAAATACATTTGCAGATAAAGTAATATATTACAGTTTTAAAAATCCCCATGTTACAAAACGTGTACTTTTATTTACTTTAGACACCTAACACAATTAGTAAATTTTATAAATTTGGTATCTTGGATGACATTTTATTAACATCTGAAGATTGTTTCATGTGAAACTGTATCCTGCTATCAGAGGTAATAATTAAGTCTTCATATACGAATGAATATATGTACTGTATGACATACTTAAAAAAAACAATTGATAATTGATAATATCTTTATTGTCATATAAACATATGTTTGTGACAAAAACACAGATACACAAAAACAAAAAAAACAAAAAAACAAATACATAATACTGATCAATGAGAAGAACAATATGAATGTTAATCCTCTTTTGCCCTCAGTTCAAATGACTGTTTTAAAAAAGAGCCAATTAGTTTCACATGTTCTATAGACACTGGATTCAAGAGACTATACATATTTATTGTTTCTATTTTCCAACCTAATTTATCAAATAATTCTAATCTTTTTTGTTTGTTTAGATTACAATGTAAGAGGAAATGTTCTTCATTTTCAATGACATGGCAAGTTTTACATAGACGTTCATCCCTAGGTGTTTTGAAGTATCGACCCTTCTCTATTTCTAGATTATGATCGCTTAAACGAAGTTTTGTAAAGCACCTTCTTATAGACAAGTCATGACTTGATAAGTAAAATTCTTGATCGAGACTAAGTTTAAGATTTTTGTATAAACATAGCTTATTTGTTTCGTCATAACTATTTATCTTATTTACTATAGTATTTTTATATTTTTCTTCGACCAATCTCTTGATCAGAGGTTTAATAAGGTAAACTTCATTCATATTATTGCAATTTTCTATCTTATCATATAATTCAGTATCATAATATATACTTTTGATATATGTATACCATGAATATGTACCTATATTGTCAAGATATTTTGACAGCATAAAAGCTTCTTTTAAAATGGGATTTATGTTCTCGGTATGTAGTCTTGCTAAATATATTAGCGATTGTGATACAATAAAATGTTCTATTGGGAGTCTACCAAGTTCGGCCCTAGCTCCAGTGTTAGAAGCCGACTTTTTAATGCCCAATAAAAATTTACAAAATCTCAAGTGCACTTTTTCAAAAGGGGCTTTATCAATAAAATTTAATGGGTCGACAACTTTTCCATTCTTTTTTCCTCTGATCTTTGCTCTATGGTGGGCCAGGTATCCATCCATGAAGGATATTTCTGAGTTATATGTCAATACTGGGCGTACTAATTTATCAAATAGGTTATTTGAAACGCTTATGGGGAGGTTGCCAATTGAATGCGTCTTGGATTTTAGAGCGAATAAGACCTTACTTAAAAAAAACAATGAAATCAGAATGAAACAATACAATGATATTAATTCCATCCAAACAAAGACTATATATAGAATTTCTGATCAAAAAAGTAGAACATTTTATAGAAAATTTTAATTGCATAAAATAATTCAATTAATTGTCAGCAGCTATTTATTTTTATGAGTTCTTGCGCAAGATTAAACGACCTATATTATGCGGATGGCATGCATTCATTTTTGCGGTTGTGAGGTTTTTCCACATTCTTCAAATTTTTCATGCCGACGATCGCAATGGGTCTGGCTGATAAATCTGTTTTCCAAAATACAATTGCCTCCCCTGAATTGTTCAACTTGAAGTATAAGTCATGAATACACATTATAGATTCATTTAGTTCTTCCACTTAAATGAAATAATTTTGCTAATTTAAAAAGACACTTATGGTACTAAACAAAAGGTAATAAAGTTGATTACCTTTTATTATGCTTGTGAACTAAATTCTATTTAATACTTTACACTTCAAATATACAACTGTAATACAAAACTTCTAACCTATAATAACATGTTATAACCATAAAACTGTAAGAAAGTAGAAAGTCAATATTTGGATGACTCCATACTATTGGAGTTGTGAGTCAGGTTGTTGGTCAATACGAGGAAGAAAAATTGTATCATGCAAATATATCACAATTATAAGAGAATGAAACCGTTTGGAAAACCTGATGTTGACATAATAAAAAGCGCGAAGAACAACAGATAAAACTATGATTTTATGATGCCATATATGTCGCCTAGAAGGTATAATAACAAAAGTTTTTGAGTGTCTCCACAATTCAGGCTTGCATCATTGGATTGCAAGTATTTTTGGCTTACATGTGACGTCATGACATCAATCGGAAGTTTATATATGACGTCATAATGAAGACAAGCATCTGATAATTATATTGTACTAGGCATTTTCCATATCGGCCCTGATATCAGCCCGAGACTCCCATATCAAGCACGAGAGCTTGCTTGTATGGAAAAAGACATCCCATAATCTGTTTATCACATATTTGATAACCACTAGTCAACCTTTTATCCGAAAATAAAGCAGATGAAAACAGTTTAATATTTTAATAAAACGTAATAAATAAATTTTGCGAGAATACTGACTTTTGATTGGCTGGAAAATATTTTCTATCAGAGGAAGGAAAACAAATTTGATCGTCATGGAGACACGCGCCATTTGACGTCATATTACTCCACGGGAAACTAACAGTTTTTGTGTTGATCTCTTTTTTCAAAAATGTCCTGTTACAAAAATAAAATTGTTGAGTTTATTCTATTGTTTGAATTTATTTATAAGTATTAACTACAAAAAATATTTTCTCCATCGAGGGATAACAAAATTTCCGTTGTGCACATTAAAAATAATCCGCTACGCGGATTATACAATGTGCAAAACGGAAATTTTGTTATCCCTCGATGGAGAAAATATTTTTTTAGTTAATCCTTAAATAAAACACCTAAAACATATACAAAACTCTAAACAGTTCAATAATATGAATGTAGACGAAGCCTAAATGCATCGCACAGTGTTCATGTCGTTACTTCAGGGCGCCCCCACCCACACCCCCCTCTCCTTAATCAGTGCCTCTACATTCCATTGGTGACGTGACGTCTTACACTAATGTGTTGGTGACGTCACAAAACTCTCAATTTCAAATACAACGTTTCAGATAAAAAAAATTTTGTCTGGCATTTTTGTAGTAATTTAAAAAATAAACACTTTAATTTTATCGATGTCAAAATTATTTTTGTCTACTTTTTTATTATATATTTTTTTGTTCGTCTACAATATTTTATTCGGATAGCTCAGCTACCATTTGAAATGGATTTGTTATTGTGGATTACGTTACTTTTTTTTACATACACGCATGTAACCGTATAGCTCGCATCTGCGATGCTCGCTATCATAGGTTTAGAAGAAAGCAAGTATTTGGTATTTTCATTTTTTATACTTTCAACAAATGCAGAAGTTTTTCTGCAGTGACATCAACAAGCCGGTTAGGCCGAGTTTTACTGTCGTTTTAATCCGAAGTTAGTGGTAGATTTGTCGGATTAACCTCGCCAAAAAAAGGCGAGGGTACGATAAATTCGTTCTACAAACCTGTCATCCGTCATTTTGTTGGTTGAAGTTCGTCTGCTGTTGACATGAGCGAAAGTGCAAAATTAAAGCGGAAGCTAAAAATCGATATCAGCCACCGGGACTAATATCGATATTAGGCCCGATATTAGGCCCGAGGGCTGATATCGGTCCATCACTTTCGGTCATATCAACTATGTAAAAATGTTCATGTTACTACCAAATATGTGATGATTAAGCATACTTAGTTGGAATGTTTCTTGCAAAATGCACATTACAAAATATATTTTCCAGATAAGCACGCACTCATCAAAGTCTAAAAGAGCGTTGGACTGCAGATGATTCTCAGACTATGCTGCATCATAACATAAAATGACCATTCTAATATGACGTCCTGCTTTAGCTATGTAAACAAAGCCGTGTCAAAATTCCAATAAGTTTAGTTCGCACATGCGTAAACTGCGTGTTAAGTGTAAATGTAAAAACTGACTTACAAATGCCGTTTGTTATGTGTTATCCATAATTATCGTTATTGTTATTAATTTAGTTACTTTTAGTCTGAATTCTGAGATTTATATGATTTAAACTACTCCCGATACATTATTTTTTTAACAATTCTACATTCGAATTAATATGACGTCACAATTAGAATTCCGACGTCATATTACGCTGAACTGAAAATTTCAAACTGGAACGATGCAATTTCGTTAAGTTGTTTAAAAGGTACGTACATTCAATAAAATGACGAGAAAATATGTTTATGTCAATTTTATTTGCTTTAACATACTGTTTTGGGATATATCGTATTAGTTTCAAAAAAACAATATTACCACTGAAAGCGTCCTCTTAGAACCGCTTCGAAATTTTAAAACATTTGTTAGACATATTAGAATCGAAATAGATTATTGCGAGCGGGCTTTATGTGAATTAGAACATGGTCAGACCTTATATTTGTCTTCATTTTATACCTCGCTATCGCTCGGTATAAAATATTGACAAATATAAGGTCTGACCATGTTCTAATTCCCATAAAGCCCGCTCGCAATAATCTATTTCTTAATTAAACCTCTATTATGGTCAAAGCTGCCATCTCTAAATTTTGATATCTGTTTTCCAAAATACAGTTGCTTCCCCTGAATTTTTCAACTGGAAGTATAGGTCATAAATACACATTATAAATTAATTTAGTTCTTCCTATTAAATGAAATAATTTATCTAATTTAAAGAGACATTCATAGTACTAAACAAAAGGTAATAAAGTTGATTGCTTTCTACGATGCTTGTGAACTAAATTCTATTTAATACTTTACGCTTCAAATATGAAATTTTAATACAAAAACTTCAAACCAGAAGTTTCATGTTATAAACATAAGACAGTAAAGGCGTTCCATAGAACGTCAATATTTGGATGACTCCAAACTTTTTGGAGTCATGAGTCAGGACATAGGTCAGAACAAACTACTCACATAGCCAGTAATTTCTGTATTGTATATACATGGACAAAAATCGGTCTCAAATTATCATGCACGAGGAAAGCACGAGCAATAAATAATCTCTAAATATGTTTCTTTTTATTTAAAGATCAACATATAAAACTTTCATTTTTGCGAAGCGACAAAATATGTTGCTCGGTATGGATGAAGGTATAAATGTAATGTCATTGGTTTTTTTTTCTTTTAATAAACAACTCCTCGTGATTTCCATTTTTACAACAACAAAAAATCGAAGAATGTGTCCATGGGACACAGATGCCCACACTAAATGAAGTACCAAACAGGAAGTAGTAGTCCGACTGGTCTGAAAGTCGCTTAGGACGTACAACTTGTGATACTGAACCACCCTGCTAAATTTCAAATTGTTCTCATGTACGGTTCCTGAGAAAAGCTTGACGGAAATTCGTACATACGGACGGACGTATTTAAATACAAATGAATTCCCAAACAGGAAGTAGTTGTCCGACAGGTCTGAAAGTCGCTTAGGACGTACAACTTGTGATACTGAACCACCCTGCCAAATTTCAAATTGTTCTCATGTACGGTTTCTGAGAAAAGCTTGACGGAAATTCGTTCGGACGTACGTACGGACGGACGGAAGGACGGACATGAGTAAAACTTAATGCCCCCGACATGTCGTCGCGGGGGCATAAAAAACTAAAGTAAAAACAAAACTAGTTATAACTGTGTTGGGATGCCAACACAAATGTCTCCCAAACGAACCCCCATGCCACTATAATCTTCAGCATATTAAAAAAACCAACATTTTATTTTTTACCAAGATAATGCATTGCTCTATATAATTAACGACCCCCATTTCCATTAAAACGGCAGACATTTTGAAATGGCAGCCATTTTGAAAATTCCAAAAGTTTATTGCAAAACTTCAGGTCCCGCGTAACATGTTCCCAAAGTTTCATATTGATTGGATATATTGCATATCACAGGAAATTTGCGGACAAGATTGAGCGGAAAGAAAAAAGAATAATAATTTAAAATAATGTGTTGGAATGCCAACACAGAAGTCGCCCAAAATCCCCATGGATAGTATTGCGTCTCACTCAGCACACTAAAATGTACCTACACGTCAAATTTCATTAAAATCGGACAACGTTGCAAATTTGACGCTTTTTTGGTCGCCATTTTGAAACGCACGGTCGAAAAAAATGTTTGAGTGTAGAGTTCCACTTAGGACACTTAAATCTTCCTCCTCACCCAATTTTGTTCAATCGGAGCATGTTAAATTTCATCGAGATTGGATACCGTTAAAAATTATACACGTTTTTCGCCGCCATTTTGCAACGCGACGTCGAAAAAAACATTTCAAAGGTAGAGTTTCACTCGAAATACTACTAAAATCTACCTCCATACCAAATTTCGTTGAAATCGGACCACGGGAAAATATTTAATATTTTGGGGTGGGTGTAGTAAAGTCACAGCAATTTTGAAATGGCGGCCATTATCAAAACTCTGATTACTGACTGCACACTACTTATGTTAGGGACTCCAGGGTAAAAATGGTGTAATAAGGAATAATAAATTTCAATATGAAAACATATAGATCTCATTTTACTTAATACATAGCAAAAAACAGAATCAAAATCGGTTAACAAATAAAAAAGTTACGCATATTTAAAATTGCTAATTTCAGGGTTGCATTTGGAAAAACGTGAAAAAAGGCTGACTGAACTTGTAGGTCTTGGTGTTTAAAATGGTAGAAAATAAATTTTAAATGGAATGAAGTATTAATATTGCTAATTTCTACTAACCTTTATGGATATTATTGGATAAAACTCTTAGTTACTATATATTTAAATTTATAGCTACAACATATGCCTCCAAAAATGGCATCTAAGGTGTTGGACTTAGTCATTTTTTCAATGGCACAGTGAAAATATAAGCAAAAAAGCTGTCCTGACCATATTTGTAATGCCATCAGTCTAAGAACTATTGTTTCAATTGTAATGAAACTTGCTGTGTTGTAAGTGTGTGCTGTTGTGAGTAGCTTTCTGAACTAAAAAAAGTTCAGAATACCATGAAGAATTAAATATGGCCACCCAAAATGGCTGCCGGTGGCCATTTTGAAATCTGAAAATGACAATTTATGTCAAGAATAATGGTCAGGTATTTAAAAACTAGAATATGAACCATCATAAAACTATCAGGAATGTAAGTATGTGTTGTGTAAAGTAAATCTCTTAACAAAATAGAGTCCAGCATACCATTGAGAATTAAATATGGCCACCCAAAGTGGCTGCCAGTGGCCATTTTGAAATCTGAAATTGACCATTTATGTCAAAAATAATGGTCGGGTATTTGAAAATTATAATATGAACCGTCCTAAAACTATCAGAAATGTGAGGATATGCTGTGTAAAGTATATCCCTTAACAAAAAGAGAGTTCAGCATACCAAATGGAATAAAATATGGCCACCCAAAGTGGCTGCTGGCGGCCACTTTGAAATAGAAAAAAACAATTTTCTCAGAAATCATGGTCATTCAGGCATATGTAAAATATAAAATATATATTGGAGAAGTTGTCATGGACACTTGGAACTGCAAGCAAAGGTTGTTTCGAATATACTTTATATACTTCTTAACAAAACAAGATTCCAGCATATATATTAGTGGAATAAAATATGGCCACCATAAATAGTCCTATATCCATTTTAAAATAACATAACTCGTTTTTTTTCCAAAATCAGAAACCAGTATATCATTAAAACAAACAGCTTTCTAAATTTAAACTATAATTTATTGATCAGTAAATGATATATATTAAGTAGCTAATATATGTACATTATTTTAAAAATTACACTGTAAAGCTTTTCAAAACCTCACAAGTAATACAATAACAGTTGAATATATTAAACAATATATTAAACAATATGGAGGAGTTTAAAACAATTTGTCTACTTTAGATTGCTCCTGTACTTCAAATAACCTTCCATTTCATTTGACACAGGCAGAAGGTTGTCTAATATCTGAAGAACTGTAGATTCAGATTCATCCACTACAAAATAAATTAAACACAAAGTACCTATGGTTCTTCAACATGTTCAATGACAATATAAATGATATGTAAATGCTAAAATAAAATACATGTACATGTAGATGCTGAGAAACAGTGACAGAGATTTTTGGCGAGACATTAACAGACAATTATAGAGGCGACATAAAAAAAGGAAAATATTTGATATTAAACATCGGACAGGTTTGACATTTATAATGTTTTGTACTAAATTAATTACATAAATATAAAGAGAAATAAATTTTTGGTATCTTATTTTTTCTTAATTTTTCATTTATAATATAATTAAAACTTTAATAGTGTTTGTACTCTATCACTTTTAAATTTTATATCTGACATATTTTCTAACTGACATTTCCATTAATAGCTAAAATTTCTTTATAATAAGAAACAATACTTCCCTGATTCTCATCTTCATACATTGCAACTAAACTGTACAAGAATTAACATCAAACTTGAACATTAACTTCAATATTTCCAACTGAAACAAACAAAAACAAAGTAGAGAAACTTGGCCATTTTCATGAGACAAATTAGATTTAAAAAAAAAATTGCCCTTCTTGCCATTCCTAGCAAAAACAAATTATTTCTTTTTCAACTTTTGGAAGACATAATCTTCCCTTTCACCCATTTTTTTTTCAAATTCTATTATGAAATTGATAGTTCCATTATAATCTGTTTATTAAGTAAAGTTTAAGTACATGTAGATGTAAAAACAAAAAAGTTAGACAGCATTCAAACTTCCTTTTATTTTTATTTACCTTGTTTACTAAATAATATATCGCTACATCATGGTGAAAATCATAAATGAGGTCATGATCATGTAATCTTTATTTAAAGAGGTTGCCAATACACGGTGTAGAATGGTAACGGACTTATTGCGTTTTTTTTCTGCAGTACCGGACTATTCGGGTTAAGCAACGGACTGTTCGTGAAAGTTGATGTAAATAGCAACAGTAGGTCACTTATTTTGTCTTATTTCTTTGCGATTTTTAAAAAATATTAATAGAATGTTTATTTCACGGAACGATAGAACTATTTATCTGTCTGCACAAGAATAACACTTAAAGAATATGATTAGTATATAATTTGAAATCGTTTAAAAGAACTCGATACCCGGTGTAGTTTGTTTATGAATATGTAACATGAGAATATATAACGAGCTAATTGTCCTCATTTAGCATATTATTTTTTGTCATTTTCTCTTTAATGCCATCAATGTTAATCACACAAAGGATAAATATATTTATACTTGTTCAAATCTGGAAGAAATTATCGATTTTCATGGAAGGCCATTGCACCGGACTTTTGTCGTGTGTGGCACCGGACTTTCGGCGTCGGCTGCTGTGTTGAATGGATCTATGTTGAGAGCTAGTTTTTAGAAAGTGAAAAGAAATTGGCACAAAAGCGCTATACACTATGTTTAAATAAATATTTTGCCTCTGTTTTTTACAAGTATTTCTTTAGACAGTTGTATATTGCGAGTATAAAATGTATAGGCACTCGGATTTATTTAAAATTTATTTGCAAGTGCAGGAATATAAAATTACGGACTTGACATGCAAATAAAACAAAAATCGTTCAATATACTTATCATAGAAACAAATAAGAATTATTCTGACATACATGGGGAATGGGAGGGGGTCCCATCCCACACTCCCGTAAAAATAAATACCAGATCCCGGTTTCCCGGTGAAATACGTACTGGATAAAAAGAAACGTAAAAATCCCGAATTCCCGCAGTTTTATTGGTTAAATCCCGAATTCCCGGTGAATAAATAAGCATTTCCCGCTGTTCCGTAAAAAGTTATACCGACCCTCATACATTGATCTATGCTTGCAGCATTTTTTTCTTCAATTGGAAATGTCCCAGTTCAAGTTGCCCTGAACATGTTTGATGCACTAATAAGGCCAATTTTATCATACAATGTTGAGATTTGCATGATGGATCAATATATTTCATTCTTTAATGCTGGGACTAGTATAACTTGATTTATAGGTTCCTGTTTAATGCAAAGAAACGTAGTAGAAATAACAATGTTGTCATTGATCCATTTAAACTTCATAGATAAAACTCCTTTTGAAAAAATACATTTGTCATTCTGCAAGTACATACTAGGGTAAAGAAGACTGCTTCAAACCTATCTTCCCGTTTAGAGCTTGGTAGGGTCCCTATAGAAAAATACCTAAAAACTCAATCTATATTATATTTTGCTAGGCTGAGTACATGTGAAATTAACCCTTGGATAAAAGAAAGTTTTGAACTAAATAAATTTTTAGATTTTGAGAATATATACTCTTGGGTAACTTATATAAAAGATGTAATTGAGGACATAGATCTTAACTTTGATGGACTTAACTTGGACACAACTTATAAAAATGTGAAAGTAATAAAACCATATATTAAAGATGAGTTGTTAAAGTTTTATATGAACATGTATGCTGACAAAGTTTCAAATTTAAAAGATCAAAATAAAATCTTTCTATATAAATTTTTGAAAAACAACTTAGGAAAAGAATTTTATTCGTCCGATTCGAACTATGAAAATCGCAAATTTATCTCAAAATTTCGAATAGCCGACCAGTCTTGAAATAGAACGTGGAAGATATAAAAAAGTCCCCGGTGAACAACGTCTTTGCTCCTTCTATAATCTAAATGAAGTGGACGATGAGGTTCACTTCTTTTTAAAATGTGATCACAATAAACTGTTTCGGTCTAATCTCTTATATGACTTCAATATCTCTAATGTTAATCCATATCTCGATTCGCTTAAAACAATTTTAAACCCGAAAATCTCTGGAACTGAGGACAGGGGTCTCGTAGATTTGAATATTTTGTCGATTTTTCCGATTGCAATTTAGTTGTTTTTTACTTCTGTTATATGTCACTGATCAATGTAGTATTGATTTATATGACAATAAAGATAATAATAATTATATAAGAAGTCATCTATTTAAAATGAATTTCAGGAATAGACCCTACGTAATACATTTGTCTTAATCATTCAAAAATATTACCACGAGAAATTTCATCATATTTTCTTTTTTCATATTCTTTGGCTTATTTAACAATAAAAGTTGTTTCTTCTTTTTGCTCTGAAAAATATAATTGAGCACAATATGTCTGTACCGCTATTAGTCCGGTGCCCGAAATTTCCACAATATCCATCGCACACAAAAAGTCCGTTGCTTCACATTTTAATTTTAGTGACATATCAGTATTATTGTTCAATTTTAATTGCTAGAGCTTTGTTGAATGTATTTTTAACTCATAACAGGACATCTCTGAACATAAAAAGTCACTGTTTATATCAATTTGACGATGAATGATAGAAATTCATGTTTGCTTGTTCATGTTGTTTCCCTATTTTTCGATTTGTTTTTAACTTTGTGAAATAACCACGAGGTACATCGACGTAACATTTTTGTAGGAGTTATCATTGATCAAATACGTATTCCGTAAGTATGGTTTTTAATCAAACTTACCCCTTCTTGTTATCATTTGAACTCATTTTTCTGAGTTACTTCATGTTTATTGGCATGAACAGTCCGTTGCTTAACCCGAATAGTCCGGTACAGCAGAAAAAAACGCGATAAGTCCGTTACCATTCTACACCGTGCAATACTGTTGAATTGTCCAAAGATAGGCGATATGGTCCTTAGAAGTCATAAAAATCGAACCAACGTCGTTGTTTACTGTCAACATCACGACGTCCGACATGAAAATATTTGAACGTAAAATATCGTGAAGGTCATCGTATTTAATTCGTTAAAGAAACGATGAGCCAGGTCACCTACGGTTTTGTAATTAAAAAGGAACAAAGAACAATATATGAATTTTCAGGGGATGACAGTTTCTTCGTTAAAACTTACTGTTTACTTGACATAAAATGCGTAATTTCCAAAAAATCGATCGATAAAGGTGCTTTCCAAAGTCACACCAAAAAGAAACTAATATTTTTAGAAACTAGAGAATCCCAGCTTTTCATTGGTTGGTATTTTAAAGCGGCGAAATGATTGGTAAGAATAAGATATTTTCTTGATAAGAAAATAGATACTCGAGGTAAACAATTACTTGAACTTTGTATTTCAAATAAACTTAGAATTTTGAATGGAAGAATATTTGGTGATATGCTTGGAAAGTTTACATGTCATAAACCTGTTGGCTCTAGTGTAGTAGACTATGTTATAGTTTCAGAGTGCCTTCTTAAAGATATATTAAGCTTTGAAGTTTCTGATTTTTTACCTCCTTTCTCTGATTGTCATAGCAAACTTTCATTTAACCTTATTGCTAGTTATGCTAAAACAAAACCAAAATGTAACATTCCCTTGACTGACTTTATAGGGGGTTATATTTGGAATAACTCATCAGCTGAAAAATTTAGAAATGCATTATGTCATCCAGTTTGTAAAGTAAAAATAGAGGATTTTATGAAACAGAACCTAGACTCTAATGAAGGGGCTAAACAATTCAACAACATTATCAAAATAGCTGCTTCAAAAGCTTGTATTTCTCAGAAAAGTAAAAAAACCAATAAAGCACCTAAGAAATGTAACTATTTTGATGCAGATTTAGGTACAAAGAGAAAAATATTGATTAATAAGGGGTCTTTGCTTTCCAAATTTCCATTAGATCCCATTATTAGAGGATCATATTTTAAATGTTACAGGGAATATATAAAACTAAGAAGATTTAAAAAGAGGCACTTTAAACAACAAATTTTAGATCAACTTGACCAACTTAGAGATTCTGATCCAAAAAAATACTGGAAACTTGTAAATTCATTAAAAGAATCTACTAAAGATAATAATTTAGAAACGATAGAGCCTGGTGAATGGCATGAATACTTTTCAAATTTAAACAATCCATCAGACAACTTTAAAACTAGGATAAATGAGATTATGTCAGATGTTAATAATATGGAAAAGACTACCCAATTCTGTGAATTAGACTATAGAATTTCAACTAAAGAAATTTTAGACTCTGTAATTAAATTAAAAAATGGAAAAGCATCGGGTCTAGATGGAATTCCGGCTGAAATGTTAAAGGCTGGTTTATCTATATTAACACCATTATTACATAGATTATATAATACTGTATTTTCAACAGGTTGTTATCCATTACTATGGTCATCAGCATATATTACACCAATATTTAAATCTGGAGATTCAAATAAACCAGAAAACTACAGAGGTATTGCAATAAATTCATGTATTGGAAAATTATTCAATTCCATATTAAATAACAGATTAGATATTTTTCTAAAGAAAAATAGCATTATTAACAAATGTCAAATAGGTTTTACCAAGAAATCTAGAACAGCAGATCATGTTTTTGTGCTTAAAACACTCATAGATAAGTATACTAATAAAAAAGGGGGGAAACTATTTGCATGTTTTGTTGATCTAAAAAAAGCCTTTGATACAATTATTCATAGTGGTATCAGATACAAACTGCTTAAAAACAATATTGCCGGTCAGTTTTATAATATTATTAAGGATATGTACTTTAAAAGTAAACTCTGTATCAAAATTGATAATAACCTTACCCCTTTATTTAAATCCAGTATTGGAGTCAGACAAGGTGATGTTCTGAGCCCTAATCTGTTTAATTTATTCATTAATGATTTTCCTGATACTTTGCAGTCTTGTAAAGATTATGTTGAAGTAAATAGAACCAGAGTTGACTGTTTAATGTATGCTGATGACCTTGTAATTCTGTCAAATACCCAAGAGGGCTTGCAGCAGAGGTTGGACATGCTTTATAAATACTGTAAAAAATGGTGCCTTAATGTAAATTTAAATAAGACCAAAGTAATGATCTTTAATCACACTGGGAGACACTATGATTTTCCTCTTTATCTCAATGGAATTAAGTTGGAATGTACATTTAAATATAAATATCTTGGAATTACACTTACCCCTAGTGGTAGATTTCTTTAATGTAAAGAGGATTTATATAACAAGTCACTAAAGGCATGTTTTAAACTACAAAATTGTGTGTCAGCATCAAATCCGAGTATATCAACTCTTATTCATTTATATGATCATACAATTGTACCTATTTTGACATATGGTTGTGAAATTTGGGGCATGTTTAATACAACTTCTGCTGCTTGCAAAAAGAATGAACAATATATCTTAGAAAAGGTATTTGAAAATGATATTTGTGAAAAATCTCACATAAAGTTTCTGAAATATATTTTAGGTGTGAATAAAAAATCAAGTAATTTTGCTGTCATATCTGAAGTTGGTAGATATCCAATGTCTTTTAATGTTATTTTATCAATGCTGAAATATTACCATAGAATTTCAAAATTTCAAGATGGTTTATTACATGATGCTCTTAAATGTAATCATGAACTTCATCAAAATAATATATCTTCTTGGTTTTCTAGTATAGAAAATATTCTTAAAAAAGTGGGCATTCAAGATTTTAACTTGAACTTAGGAATTACTTCTTTTACTAAATTGATTAAAGATAAGCTTTCAAATAATTATTTAAGATTCTGGAATCAAAAGAAAGACAATACTTTAAAATCAGGATGTGGTAAATTATCAACCTACTTTACCTTTAAGAATATATTTGGACGTGAAAAATATTTATTGTTGAAAGATTTTAAAATAAGACAATCTATTTGTAAAATTAGAATTAGTGCACACCCATTAAGAATAGAAACAGACAGATACTCAAAATCCTATATTGATAGATTACAACGTAAATGCCTGTACTGTTCTGTAGATAAAATTGAAGATGAGAATCACTTCATTTTAGAATGCCCACTGTATGTTCAATTTAGAAACGAACTCTTCAGTCAGATTTTATCGATATGTCCTAATTTTTACCATTTAAATAATATTTCTCAGCTAGAATGGCTCTTTACACAAGAAGATTTAATACTCCAAAAATCATTGGGTTTATTTATCAAAAACAGTTTGGACTTGAGAAGAATAACTAAACCAGCAAAATTACAAAATAATCTACAGACCTAAAACACAATTTTTGTTAACACTTTATTGAATTGATTTAATACCAATATGTGCTTTATTATGATTACTTTTTATATTGTAATTTATATACATTCATATCTGGCTCTGTCTCATCTATTTTCTTTTTTTTCTCAATTTTCCTGTGTCTATTTTAAATGTTTTGAATCATATGCGTTCAGTCTGTATTGTAATATGCTCTTCAAGGGCCCTTAATTGGAAATAAAATATTATTATTATTATTATTATTATTATTGGCTCATCGTTTCGATCACGAGTGAATCACGCATTCATTCAAAATTCCAGTGCCGAAAAATACCGCATTGCAACGTCGCGACTCGGACGGTCCATTTTCAATTCTTTTTGTTTACGGACAATATCGACGAGGATTATAGAAAATAAATAATATTAAAGAGAAAAATATAAGGAACATTCTGATATAAGTTTGAACGCTCAATTATTAAAATTTTTGGAGATATTCAGTGCAGAAAGCACTGTCCCAGTTCTAAAATTTCCCATTTCCAATATATAACGTCATGACGTTGGAGTCCCTACTTATGTCGATCTACAACTGTGCCAAGTTTCATTTGGTTCTATTAAAGCGTCTTTGAGAAATGTGTCGGACAAGTTCACAGTCTAGAAAAAGTGGAAACCGAAATATTTGCAAAACTTCGTTTTGGGCGACTTAAAAACGGACAAAAACAATATGTCTCCCAAAACTTCGTTTAGGGGAGACATAATAAGAAAAACAACCTACGTACAGATGTCATAATTTCCTTTATTCAAGAAAATTCCTGTTAAAATTTGGACAGAATGAGGATCTCCACAATTCAGGATTGCATCATAGGTTGGCAAGTAATTTTTTGTTTTGTTTGCCTTATATGTGACGGCATGACGTCACTCATCACTCGGCAGTTTATAAATGACGTCATGATAAAGGCAAGCATCTGCCAAATATGTTGTCAGAGACGACATAGACAGTGATATAAGCTTACCGTCTGATTCTGACCATTCAAATTCCTATTCCGATATATCCCTCAAGTATTATCGTGACCATAGTAAAGTGTGCTTCAGTTATCCCGTTTAACATTGCCTGTAGTATAATCAAAATATGGATTGATTGATTGATTGGATGTCTGCTTTACGTCCAGAGAGCAGTATTTCAGCTATATTCACGACGGGAACAAGTTAACAAACAATAAATCAACGTAAAATGGGGGTGGGATGGGTCACAGGGAATACAATTTTGACTGCCACTGGAAAAGTATGGAGTTTTGGGTAGGGGCGGAAAATTTAGCCTTTTGTAGCGGCTACAATGAGCCTACTCTTTTTCGAAATATACAAAAGGGGTCTTTATCGTGCAAGGGCGTGGTACTCTCCAAACACGTTACCCACTACGGTCCGCGGTGCATTGGGACAGTTTGGAATTAACGTTAACTTAAAATATTTAAAATTGTTTATATTATTATAATTCATTTAAGGATTAGTTCTTGATAAAAAAAATTATGATTAGTGGCACATTTTTTGTTAAGTTATTAAATAGGTTTTTTAATAGAAAATGCACAGTGAGAAAATGTCACAGGACGCAAGTCCTGATTAATAATTTTTTGATAGAACGTGTGGTAAAGTAAAGTAAAGTATTAAAGTGTGGTTGTTTTAATAATATTTCTTGCGTCAAAAATCAATCTGCCTCCGAACCGTAGCACGTTATTTTGACACAAATGTATTTTCCTTAAACATTTTTGTATAGTTTATTATTATGTATACAGGATTTGTGTATTTGAAACTTGAGTAGAGAGTATGTACATATATAACACATATCACACCCTGTACGCCGTGAGGTTTGAAGAGTTGACAGTCACGTGATCAATAGTTGACGACTATACCATGTCGTTTTGTTGACCCAATCGGGATCTTATTTGACTGTCATTATATAAACAATGAAACACTACCACTTTAAACAGCTATTAACTTAATACAAATAGACATAAAGATAACATACCACTCTTAATAAACTGCAATCAACACTTAAGAGTTCCACACGGTGACTTGATTTGTAATATTTTGAACATAAGTGGTCTTTTACATAACGCTCGTTCAACGCCATCCAAAAAAAAATGCATTTACTGTCAATATTAACACATACCCAATTTATTCGAGCTCACAACACACTACGGATTTTTGTTTAACAGTTTTGCTATTCTGCTGGTCGAGGTTGGAGGCAAAATGTCATATTGACCGATTCGATTCGATCGCTGCGACATCTATCACTGGGATAATAAGAAATTACAAATAACACATGTAACAGCAAAACATTAAAGTACCTAATTACGGTTGAGAGAACATCCATGCGTGGGAAAGTAGTTTTCGAGCCGGGTTCGAATCTTAGCCGTAAATAAGTCAATCATAGTACAAGAAACAAAGAACGTTTTCTGATACTCTAGCTATGCAGGCCAAGTAATTATGAGAAAGAAAAAACCAAACAACCAAGACTTGATAAGTATTTTCTTAACAGGGCACAACTAAAAAAAAATACTCAAACCATGGTACGGTGTGGAGAACAAACCATGGTACGGTGTGGAGAACAAACCATGGTACGGTGTGGAGAACAGACCATGGTACGGTGTGGAGAACAGACCATGGTACGGTGTGGAGAACAGACCATGGTACGGTGTGGAGAAGAAACCATGGTACGGTGTGGAGAACAAACCATGGTACGTTGTGTAGAACAAACCATGATACGGTGTGGAGAACAGACCATGGTACGGTGTGGAGAACAGACCATGGTACGGTGTGGAGAACAAACCATGATACGTTGTGGAGAACAAACCATGGTACGGTGTGGAGAACAGACCATGGTACGTTGTGGAGAACAGACCATGGTACGGTGTGGAGAACAAACCATGGTACGTTGTGGAGAACAGACCATGGTACGGTGTGGAGAACAGACCCTGGTACGGTGTGGAGAACAGACCATGGTACGGTGTGGAGAACAGACCATGGTACGGTGTGGAGAACAAACCATGGTACGGTGTGGAGAACAAACCATGGTACGGTGTGGAGAACAGACCATGGTACGGTGTGGAGAACAGACCATGGTACGGTGTGGAGAACAGACCATGGTACGGTGTGGAGAACAGACCATGGTACGGTGTGGAGAAGAAACCATGGTACGGTGTGGAGAACAAACCATGGTACGTTGTGTAGAACAAACCATGGTACGGTGTGGAGAAGAAACCATGGTACGGTGTGGAGAACAGACCATGGTACGGTGTGGAGAACAAACCATGATACGTTGTGGAGAACAAACCATGGTACGGTGTGGAGAACAGACCATGGTACGTTGTGGAGAACAGACCATGGTACGGTGTGGAGAACAAACCATGGTACGTTGTGGAGAACAGACCATGGTACGGTGTGGAGAACAGACCATGGTACGGTGTGGAGAACAGACCATGGTACGGTGTGGAGAACAGACCATGGTACGGTGTGGAGAACAAACCATGGTACGGTGTGGAGAACAAACCATGGTACGGTGTGGAGAACAGACCATGGTACGGTGTGGAGAACAGACCATGGTACGGTGTGGAGAACAGACCATGGTACGGTGTGGAGAACAGACCATGGTACGGTGTGGAGAAGAAACCATGGTACGGTGTGGAGAACAAACCATGGTACGTTGTGTAGAACAAACCATGGTACGGTGTGGAGAACAGACCATGGTACGGTGTGGAGAACAGACCATGGTACGGTGTGGAGAACAAACCATGATACGTTGTGGAGAACAAACCATGGTACGGTGTGGAGAACAGACCATGGTACGTTGTGGAGAACAGACCATGGTACGGTGTGGAGAACAAACCATGGTACGTTGTGGAGAACAGACCATGGTACGGTGTGGAGAACAGACCCTGGTACGGTGTGGAGAACAGACCATGGTACGGTGTGGAGAACAGACCATGGTACGGTGTGGAGAACAAACCATGGTACGGTGTGGAGAACAAACCATGGTACGGTGTGGAGAACAGACCATGGTACGGTGTGGAGAACAGACCATGGTACGGTGTGGAGAACAGACCATGGTACGGTGTGGAGAACAGACCATGGTACGGTGTGGAGAAGAAACCATGGTACGGTGTGGAGAACAAACCATGGTACGTTGTGTAGAACAAACCATGGTACGGTGTGGAGAACAGACCATGGTACGGTGTGGAGAACAGACCATGGTACGGTGTGGAGAACAAACCATGATACGTTGTGGAGAACAAACCATGGTACGGTGTGGAGAACAGACCATGGTAAGGTGTGGAGAACAGACCATGGTACGGTGTGGAGAACAGACCATGGTACGGTGTGGAGAAGAAACCATGGTACGGTGTGGAGAACAAACCATGGTACGTTGTGTAGAACAAACCATGGTACGGTGTGGAGAACAGACCATGGTACGGTGTGGAGAACAGACCATGGTACGGTGTGGAGAACAACCATGGTACGGTGTGGAGAACAAACCATGGTACGGTGTGGAGAACAAACCCTGGTACGGTGTGGAGAACAGACCATGGTACGGTGTGGAGAACAGACCATGGTACGGTGTGGAGAACAAACCATGGTACGGTGTGGAGAACAAACCATGGTACGGCGTGGAGAACAAACCCTGGTACGGTGTGGAGAACAGACCATGGTACGGTGTGGAGAACAGACCATGGTACGGTGTGGAGAACAAACCATGGTACTGTGTGGAGAACAGACCATGGTACGGTGTGGAGAAGAAACCATGGTACGGTGTGGAGAACAAACCCTGGTACGGTGTGGAGAACAAACCATGGTAAGGTGTGAAGAACAAACCATGGTACGGTGTGGACAACAGACCATGGTACGGTGTGGAGAACAAACCATGGTACGGTGTGGAGAACAGACCATGGTACGGTGTGGAGAAGAAACCATAGTACGGTGTGGAGAACAAACCATGGTACCTTGTGGAGAACAAACCATGTTACGGTGTGGAGAACAAGGTTTCATGTCGAGTTTCTGAGCTGTCATAGCTCTTAGCAGGAAGTTACTCGTGATATTGGGAGCAAGCAGGAAGTTACTCGTGATACTGGGAACAAGCAAGTCCTGATAAAGAATTCTGAGCTGTCACAACTCTTAGCAGGAAGTTACTCGTGATATTGGGAGCAAGCAGGAAGTTACTCGTGATACTGGGAACAAGCAAGTCCTGATAAAGAATTCTGAGCTGTCACAACTCTTAGCAGGAAGTTACTCGTGATATTGGGAGCAAACAGGAAGTTACTCGTGATACTGGGAACAAGCAAGTCCTGATAAAGAATTCTGAGCTGTCACAACTCTTAGCAGGAAGTTACTCGTGATATTGGGAGCAAGCAGGAAGTTACTCGTGATACTGGGAACAAGCAAGTCCTGATAAAGAATTCTGAGCTGTCACAACTCTTAGCAGGAAGTTACTCGTGATATTGGGAGCAAGCAGGAAGTTACTCGTGATACTGGGCACAAGCAAGTCCTGATAAAGAATTCTGAGCTGTCACAACTCTTAGCAGGAAGTTACTCGTGATATTGGGAGCAAGCAGGAAGTTACTCGTGATACTGGGAACAAGCAAGTCCTGATAAAGAATTCTGAGCTGTCACAACTCTTAGCAGGAAGTTACTCGTGATATTGGGAGCAAGCAGGAAGTTATTCGTGATACTGGGAGCATGCAAGTCCTGATAAAGAATTCTGAGCTGTCACAGCTCTTAGCAGGAAGTTACTCGTGGTACTGGGAACAAGCAAGTCCTGATAAAGAATTCTGAGCTGTCACAGCTCTTAGCAGGAAGTTACTCGTGGTACTGGGAACAAGCAAGTCCTGATAAAGAATTCTGAGCTGGTCACAGCTCTTAGCAGGAAGTTACTCGTGATACTGGGAACAAGCAATTCCCGATAAAGAATTATGAGCTGGTCACAGCTCTTAGCAGGAAGTTACTCGTGATACTGGGAACAAGCAAGTCCTGATAAAGAATTCTGAGCTGGTCACAGCTCTTAGCAGGAAGTTACTCGTGGTAATGGGAACAAGCAAGTCCTGATATAGAATTCTGAGCTGGTCACAGCTCTTAGCAGGAAGTTACTCATGGTACTGGGTACAAGCAAGTCCTGATAAAGAATTATGAGCTGGTCACAGCTCTTAGCAGGAAGTTATTCGTGATACTGGGAACAAGCAAGTCCCGATAAAGAATTATAAGCTGGTCACAGCTCTTAGCAGGAAGTTATTCGTGGTACTGGGAACAAGCAAGTCCTGATAACGAATTCTGAGCTGTGACAGCTCTTAGCAGGAAGTTACTCGTGGTACTGGGAACAAGCAAGTCCTGATAAAGAATTATGAGCTGGTCACAACTCTTAGCAGGAAATTACTCGTGATACTGGGAACAAGCAAGTCCTGATATAGAATCAAGAGCTGGTCACAGCTCTTAGCAAGAAGTTACTCGTGATACTGGGAACAAGAAAGTCCTGATAAAGAATCCTGAGATGGTCACAGCTCTTAGCAGGAAGTTACTCGTGATACTGGGAACAAGCAAGTCCTGATATAGAATTCTGAGCTGTCACAGCTCTTAGCAGGAAGTTACTCGTGATACTGGGAACAAGCAAGTCCTGATATAGAATTCTGAGCTGTCACAACTCTTAGCAGGAAGTTACTCGTGATATTGGGAGCAAGCAGGAAGTTACTCGTGATACTGGGAACAAGCAAGTCCTGATAAAGAATTCTGAGCTGTCACAACTCTTAGCAGGAAGTTACTCGTGATATTGGGAGCAAGCAGGAAGTTACTCGTGATACTGGGAACAAGCAAGTCCTGATAAAGAATTCTGAGCTGTCACAACTCTTAGCAGGAAGTTACTCGTGATATTGGGAGCAAGCAGGAAGTTATTCGTGATACTGGGAACAAGCAAGTCATGATAAAGAATTCTGAGCTGGTCACAGCTCTTAGCAGGAAGTTACTCGTGGTACTGGGAACAAGCAAGTCCTGATAAAGAATTCTGAGCTGGTCACAGCTCTTAGCAGGAAGTTACTCGTGATACTGGGAACAAGCAAGTCCTGATAAAGAATTCTGAGCCGTCACAACTCTTAGCAGGAAGTTACTCGTGATATTGGGAGCAAGCAGGAAGCTATTCGTGATACTGGGAACAAGCAAGTCCTGATAAAGAATTCTGAGCTGGTCACAGCTCTTAGCAGGAAGTTACTCGTGGTACTGGGAACAAGCAAGTCCTGATAAAGAATTCTGAGCTGGTCACAGCTCTTAGCAGGAAGTTACTCGTGGTACTGGGAACAAGCAAGTACCGATAAAGAATTATGAGCTGGTCACAGCTCATAGCTGGAAGTTACTCGTGATATTGGGAGCAAGCAGGAAGTTATTCGTGGTACTGGGAACAAGCAAGTCCTGATAAAGAATTCTGAGCTGGTCACAGCTCTTAGCAGGAAGTTACTCGTGATACTGGGAACAAGCAAGTCCTGATAAAGAATTCTGAGCTTGTCACAGCTCTTAGCAGGAAGTTACTCGTGGTACTGGGAACAAGCAAGTCCTGATAAAGAATTCTGAACTGGTCACAGCTCTTAGCAGGAAGTTACTCGTGATACTGGGAACAAGCAAGTCCTGATAAAGAATTCTGAGCTGTCACAACTCTTAGCAGGAAGTTACTCGTGATATTGGGAGCAAGCAGGAAGTTATTCATGATACTGGGAACAAGCAAGTCCTGATAAAGAATTCTGAGCTGGTCACAGCTCTTAGCAGGAAGTTACTCGTGATACTGGGAACAAGCAAGTCCTGATATAGAATTCTGAGCTGGTCACAGCTCTTAGCAGGAAGTTACTCGTGGTACTGGGAACAAGCAAGTCCTGATAAAGAATCCTGAGCTGGTCACAGCTCTTAGCAGGAAGTTACTCGTGGTACTGGGAACAAGCAAGTCCTATAAAGAATTCTGAGCTGGTCACAGCTCTTAGCAGGAAGTTACTCGTGATACTGGGAACAAGCAATTCCTGATAAAGAATTCTGAGCTGGTCACAGCTCTTAGCAGGAAGTTACTCGTGGTACTGGGAACAAGCAAGTCCTGATAAAGAATTCTGAGCTGGTCACAGCTCTTAGCAGGAAGTTACTCGTGATACTGGGAACAAGCAAGTCCTGATAAAGAATTCTGAGCTGTCACAACTCTTAGCAGGAAGTTACTCGTGATATTGGGAGCAAGCAGGAAGTTATTCGTGATACTGGGAACAAGCAAGTCCTGATAAAGAATTCTGAGCTGGTCACAGCTCTTAGCAGGAAGTTACTCGTGATACTGGGAACAAGCAAGTCCTGATATAGAATTCTGAGCTGGTCACAGCTCTTAGCAGGAAGTTACTCGTGGTACTGGGAACAAGCAAGTCCTGATAAAGAATTCTGAGCTGGTCACAGCTCTTAGCAGGAAGTTACTCGTGATACTGGGAACAAGCAAGTCCTGATAAAGAATTCTGAGCTGTCACAACTCTTAGCAGGAAGTTACTCGTGATATTGGGAGCAAGCAGGAAGTTATTCGTGATACTGGGAACAAGCAAGTCCTGATAAAGAATCCTGAGCTGGTCACAGCTCTTAGCAGGAAGTTACTCGTGGTACTGGGAACAAGCAAGTCCTGATATAGAATTCTGAGCTGGTCACAGCTCTTAGCAGGAAGTAACTCGTGGTACTGGGAACAAGCAAGTCCTGATAAAGAATTATAAGCTGGTCACAGCTCTTAGCAAGAAGTTACTCGTGATACTGGGAACAAGCAAGTCCTGATAAAGAATCATGAGCTGGTCACAGCTCTTAGCAGGAAGTTACTCGTGGTACTGGGAACAAGCAAGTCCTGATAAAGAATTCTGAGCTGGTCACAGCTCTTAGCAGGAAGTTATTCGTGATACTGGGAACAAGCAAGTCCTGATAAAGAATTCTGAGCTGGTCACAGCTCTTAGCAGGAAGTTATTCGTGATACTGGGAACAAGCAAGTCCTGATAAAGAATTCTGAGCTGGTCACAGCTCTTAGCAGGAAGTTACTCGTGGTACTGGGAACAAGCACATCCTTAGCAGTAAAATAGCTTAATCATTGTACATAGCACAACTAATTCTTTAAAAGGAGTTTGAGCCGTGAACAACTCTTAGCGGTAAAATTATTCACTCTTGGTACGGCGAACAACCATTCTTCAGTAAACGGTCGATTTCTGGAAAGATGACCAGTACAGATGAGCTCACACGCACTCAGATGTACTGCTGCAGTTTCCAGTAATTTTTCGGATATTTGGCTGCTTCTATTTTTTTGTTATGACAAGAGTAAGCCGGTCCAGGTAAGAACACTGGCCGGATATATCGTAGAACAATGATTTGTTGTGTTCAAAGAACATTTCCCTGGTGAAAATCAACTTATTGAATTCTGTACCATGAAAGATCTAATTAAGTAAGCTTTTTTATTAGTCACATTGGTTGTCAATTAAACTGATTAAAAAATAGAAAGAAATAAACAAACATTTTAACAGTGCAGCGATCGATACACGTTTTACCAATTTTTTTTGTTATTTTTTTTTATTTGTTATTAAGTTGTATAGCGCATAATTTTTATCCAGGTATATAAACACTGTTTCTACATTGCTACAATGTTAGACGTTTTAGTTGTGTTTGCACAAATACGTGGTATTCCTGAGAACTAAGTGAAGTTATGAGTTTTGAATTGCGTATTGTGTTGTTTGCACTTTTTTTTAATGGTAATTCTTGTCTCGCATGCGAGATCGGATAAATAATCAAAAGCTTAACTGCGGAAACCAGTCGTACCTCAAGGATAACAGATAAACAATGCTGTGTCTTGATTGGCTGCTAAATCGATTGATATCTGCCGATTGGCCAACAAATAAGCAGAGCTAAGTTAAAAACCCAACATAGTTACGGGGCGGTAGCAATCACAATAGGACGGCCGCTGTTCGTAGCCACTAGAGAAAAGCAGAGAGATCCCGAATCGGTTACGATGAAAAAAACGAAAAACTATGCAAGATAATGGAAATCAAACTGTTTCAAAAGGAAAGTGGAATTGATTTGTGTATGTTTATTATAAAATGTGTACCATAAAACTTAAACGGGGAAAAATATGCATGCCATTGATTTGTGTATGTTTCTTTTTAAGGGAGAAATACGGAAATTTCCGAAGCGGCACATTTTCGCGAACAGGTCTATATCAACTATGTTGGTGAATATGAAGTATCTATGAAATAACCCGAATGCATTCTTGGATACTGCCTCTGATATGTATTTTATGGACAAATGACTCCGGTTTAGAAAAAAATATATTATACCCTCGGTGCTCAGGAGGTAATTAAAATCATCTCCAGCACCTAGTTTTGACTGTTCCATGAACAGGCATTAAATAACTGTATACTTATAATGGAGTGATGTAAATAATAACAACACATATTACCATTCAACATTAAAAAATAGTACGTATTTTTATCCACAAAGAAAACTAAAGCTTAGAGACGGCTAGCTTTTTAGGAAAGCTTATACTTGTAACAATCAAGTATCAAAGATATCACAATTAACTCGCTGCATCAGTCGCGCGTTCGTCTGATCAAGATACCGGTACACTGAACCACAAGTGTCGGAAGGCAAAAAATAAAGAGCTTTTATGACTATAACAACAAATGAAGAAACAGAATGATTTTATAACGTTTATAATTAAAGATAAACATACTATAATTATAAAAGAACTATAATCTTAGAAAATTGTATACTGAAAGAAAAAATCAAGGTAAATAATTAACCTATAGAAGCATTAATTATGTTTTATCAAAATGATATAAAACAAAACTATGCTTACAACAAGACCAAATATGGAAATTAAAAAAAATAATATGTCCAATGTTTTGCACACGTCCGTCCAAGAGATGGTACTCTCACTGAGAGTATCGTCAATCTGGTTCAGAGTTGTATTGGACCTTTTGCCATCGTCAATCTTCTGAATTTTATTTTTAGTTTCCTTACTCAACACAAACTTGAAGCAGACGACCAAACGTTCAAGATTACATGGTACTGGATGTGACGGATTCTTAAAATGGAGTCGAAGTCCTAACATGGTAACTAAACAAATAACTGAGCTGAAAATAAGATCAAACATCAGAAAGTAGCTTAGCAACGACATTGGCTTTGATGTTTTCGGTAAGTTGTCCCCAGTTAAGGTCATGAATACAGCAATGGCTAGCAATACAGTAATAGCATAAGACACCCTTTCTCCAGACTCGGAGGGCAAAATGAATACACACGAGTTAAGCGCCATTAAAAATAATACAGGAAGAACAATGTTCACAACATAAAAAGCAGGTCGTCGCTTCATTGTTGTAGTAAGATTGATTAATGAAAGGCCAGAGAATACGGTGTCTGATGATGACGTTGATGTTATGTTCCAAGTGCCGTGTTCGGAATAATAACCAAGCTTGAAAGTGCTTAATGGCGAAAACAGCAAAATTTCAGTTGGCCACGTTCCCCATGACATCAAAGTTATTACGCATGTCTGTTCGTCAAACGGGAAATACGTCACATCAACGCTGCAAGAACTTATCAATATTTCGCCTGGTGACCAGTACGCATGTCCGTTGTAAAAATACCTTACCGTCATGAAATCTTTCCCGATTTCGTCAATCTTACTGAATGGGTTAATAATTAATAAAGTAGGTTTCCACACATCATCTTGTGAGAAAGACACTGTATACGTATTATTATATTCTAAAGGATTCCACGTCATTCTCGTATCGAACCACGAGACTTCAAAAAAGCCAATTACGGAAAATTTCCCATCGACTTCATCGAATTCTTGAATGGCGACAAGATTGAAGGTAACATTAACTACTGTTGGCAGTTTTTGGTCATCTCCTGGTCTGATATGTTTGTTATGAATCTGGAGCATTCTAGTATACAAATTATTCACGTCCGTTAATGTGCTGGCATTTACTACACTACTTCTGATCAGGAGACAAGCAAACACTAGTCTGACATGGATCGGAAACATCATTGTCTGCTTCCTGTTAAATAAAAGAATTAGATTAAAAAGATCTAAAAACAACATTCAACTGCGACGTCTTATTCGTGCCAAACAACAAATAGAAAAAAAAATCTTATTTCGTTTGAACGGTTTATTAAATCGTTTCAACGGTTTAATAAATCGTTTCAACGATTTAATAAATCGTAACAACGATTTATTAAATCGTTTGAACAGTTTATTAAATCGTTACAATGATTTATTAAATCGTAACAACGATTTATTAAATCGTTTCAACGGTTTAATAAATCGTTTGAACAGTTTATTAAATCGTTACAACGATTTATTAAATCGTTACAACGATTTATAAAATCGTTTGAACAGTATATTAAATAAATCGTTGTAACGATTTAATAAATCGTTGTTACGATTTAATAAACTGTTCAAACGATTTAATAAACCGTTGAAACGATTTAATAAACTGTTCAAACGATTTAATAAATCGTTGTAACGATTTAATAAATCGTTGTAACGATTTAATAAATCGTTGTAACGATTTAATCAACTGTTCAAACGATTTAATAAATCGTTGTAACGATTTATTAAATCGTTGTAACGATTTATTAAATCGTTGAAACGATTTATTAAATCGTTGAAACGATTTATTAAACCGTTGGAACGATTTAATAAACCGTTCAAACGAAATATGAATTTTTTTTCTCTATTTGTTGTTTGGCACGAATAAGCCGTCGTATTCAACTCTTATATAATTGTGTATGTAATTAATTTTTGTCCGAAAATCCTCTGTCGTCAAAGGCAGATGATTCTCGGACTAAATTTATTTATACTTAATTTATAAAAATGTAGTAACTTTCATTTAAAATTCTGTCCATATAGCACGTTGAAAGAAAATGCCTGTATCCTCGTCTTTGGAATCATGTTTCCCGGAAAAATTCAGTTTTATTTTAAAAGAAATTTATGTTATTTTCTAATTGTTGGTTGTTTTTAACTCTTACATGAATCACCATTTCTCCTGGACAAGACCCCCATCCACCTTTTTTATATTTTCTTGTAAGAAACTTAAACAGGTGGCATCTCTTTAAAACACCAGACGACCGGCACATTGTCAGTAACATTGTGGAAACATTTATTACAGGATTAAACACTGGGTTTTAGGAAATTATCAATGTGTAAACTCCGGCGACTCACTCTTCGGACTTTATTTAGTTTGTGAGTGAGTCGCCGGAGTTAATACACATTGATAATTTCCTAAAACACAGCGTTTAATCCATATAATTCTGTGAAATAATCGTTGCGAGTTTTAAAACAGCAAAAACAGTTATCGAAACCCATCTAGACCTCAAAACGTACATAGGCCGGAAAACGTAGGAATATGCAAAACATAGTACCAAATGAATCGCGGTTCTGTAGATATTGATAGGAAAAAAACCAAAATGAAGCACTAAATTGTATTTATATTATATTTTATTTGAAATCTAAATCGATTTAATAAGAAATCATTGCGGCAGAGAAAGCATTGTCCCCTCTCCCTGACGAAACGCTAGGAGGACGCCATCTTGTTTACATTGGATACTGAAAAAGTAGTCCGCTCAGAGGAAATATCGATATATAAATTATCCGAGATGACGCCATGAAAGTTTTTTTATCCAATCAAAGCACTTAATATAAATAAATTACAGCATGAATAGAATTATTATCGTTAGAAATATGTATAACAAAGAGAATGTAATTAAAAACGTTTACAATATTTCTTACAAGAGAGGTTCTATTTATGTCCAGCTATGACAATAATAGTAACGCTTAAATCACTTGCTTGAAGTATAAAAAAGTGCATAAAAGGAGACCGGTTATTTTAAAATTATAAATTGCTATTAAATATGGTCTCTTTTCTTGTTACGTACCATGAATGCCTCTTGTTGCTATTTTGGGGGGTATTTTTTACTTTATTGTACGTTATATTGTCTGACGAGTGAAACCAAATTATATATTATTGTTTTTAAAATGAATTTGATTACCGATGTTCATTTTTAGATAATTTTATTCATTGAGATTTCAATGTCATTTCGTTATTACTCTTGCTGAATGTTTATACTTACTGACCTGATATAAATGCTGCATACTTATGAAAAAATAAAGAGTGTTTGTGATGCATTCATAAGAACGGAACAAGCCACTTCAAAATGCATCATCATTGTAGCAGTCACAACATATTCTATATATAACACTATAGACCACACAGAACAATTATTTTCTTTTCAAAAAAGCTGTGATGAAAATATGCACCAGAGATAAACAATATTGAAAAAGAAAATTGGCAGAGTCTAAAATTAAATTGTTCAATGGTACAATAGAAATGTGTTCTGGTTAGTCAATCATTAACAATTTCTAGTTATATTAAAACTATTGGAAAGACAAGGTTACGTGAAATATTTTAATTTGGTGGAAATAACTATGTTAGTATATCAATATGGTTCGTTGGAATAAGTATGAAAAGCCAAAACTGTCTCATGTTATGTGTTCTATTTACGTTATGTGGTTTTATCTTTACGTGTTGTGGTACGTTTGGTTGTTGTATATTTACCTGTGTGGGTTTTATCTTTACGTTATGTGGGTTTTCTATTAACGCTTGGTGGTATTATTTGTACGTGATGTGGTTTGTTATTTACGTTTGGTTGTTTTATCTTTAGGTTTGGTGGTTTCTTTTTTACGGTTGGTGGTTTCTTTTTTACGTTTGTGGTTTCTTATTTACGCTTGGCATTATTATCTTTACGTGATGTGGTTTGTTATTTACGTTTGGTGGTTTTATCTTTACGTTTGTGGCTTCTTATTTACGATTGGTGGTGTTATCTTTACGTTATGTGGTTTTTATTTACGGTTGGTGGTTTTATCTTTACGTTATGTGGGTTTTTTATTTACCCTTGGCGGTTTTATTTTTACGTGATGTGGTTTTTTATTTAAGGTTGGTGTTTTATATTTTTACGTTTGGTGGTTTGTTAACTGTTAGTGGTTTTTATCTTAACTTTATGTTGTTTCTTATTTACGCTTGGCGGTTGTATCTTTACGTTATGTGGGGTTTTATCTTTAGGTTTTGTGGTTTGTTATTTACGGTTGGTGGTTTGTTAGTTTCTTATGTACGGTTGGTGGATTTATCGTTACTCTTGGTGCTTTTATTTTTACGTTTGGTGTTTTTATCTTTACGTTTGGTGGTTTGTTGTTAACGGTTGGTGGTTTTACCTTAACGTTATGTTGTTTTTTATTGAAACTTGGCGTTTGTATTTTTACGATATGTGGGGTTTTATTAACGCTTGACGGTTTTATCGTTCAGTGATATGGTTTGATATTTACGTTTGGAGGCCTTATCTTTAGGTTTGGTGGTTTACTATTAAAGGTTGGTTGTTTGATCTTAACGTTTGTTGGTTTTTTATTTGCGGTTGGTAGTTTTATCTTTACGTTTGGTGTTTTTATCTTTACGTTTGGTGATTTGTTGTTAACGGTTGGTGGTTTTACCTTAACGTTATGGTGTTTCTTATTTACGCTTGGCGGTTTTATCTTTACGTTATGTGGGATTTTTATTTACGCTTGGCGGTTTTATCTTTACGTTTGGTGGTTTGTTATCAATGGTTGGTTGTTTTTTCTTTACGTTTGGTGGTTTTATATTTACGTTATGTGGTTTGTTATTTACGGTTTGTGGTTTTATCTTTAGATTATGTGGTCTGTTATTTACGTTTGATGGTTTTATCTTTACATTATGGTGTTTGTTATTTGCGGTTTGTGGTTTGATCTTAACGTTTGGTGGTTTCTTGCTTACGATTGGTGGTTTTATCTTTATTTATAGCGGTTTCTTATTTACGGTTGGTTGTTTAATCGTTAGTTATGTGGTTCTTTATTTACGTTTTGCGTTTTGATCTTTACGGGATGTGGTTTTTTTTATTTACGGTTGGTGTTTTTATCTTTAAGTTTGGTGTTTTTTTTGTTTATTAAGATAAAATTGTGTCTGGATTAGCAAGAATAAAATTTAGTAATGTCATTTACACTGCATTGGATATTAATTGATTAATGCATGAAACCAATAAATGTAAAGATAACATCACATTATATAACGTTAATAAAATTTTCAAATTTCAAATTTCAAATTCTTTATTAATGATAAGCCAGATTTAGGCGTGCATCATATTAACAAACACATTAATAAACACAAGACTAATTTACTGATAACATTAGCTTCTTTTATGTACTTACAAATTGATTTTATAAAAGTGGGATTTTTAGGATTAAGAACTTCCCTTATGAGATCTGATTCATTCATTCTATTATCAATCAAATTTAAAAATGTTTCCTGTCTCAATGTATTATATTTTGGACATTTTAAAATAAAATGGTGTTCGTTTTCTATTTCAGTTTTACAGAACTTACAAAAGCTTCTGTCACTGGATATTTTATTAAAGCGACCAACCTCTATTTCTAAAGAATGAGCACTGATTCTAATTTTGGTCAACTCTGCTCTTAATGATTTAGAGACGGGAAGTTGAAGATATTTTTGTAATTCAAAACTATTTATATCATAGATGGTAGAATAAAAGAAAAGTTTTCCTTGTTTCTTATGTTTAATATTTTCTAAACTGATTTTTAATTTACTTGTATAAAATTCTTTGAGTTTTTGTTTAACTATTTTATCTGATATATCTTGAGATGTAATATCAAGTTTTTTCTTTAGAAGTTCAACAGTTTTGCAAATTGATGATTTCAGCTTTTTATTTTCTATAAATGCAGATCTCAGAAGGGAATTGCTCCCGTCACCTTTTTTCTCTAATTCTAATAATCTATTGTAATAACGAAACATTAAGGAATAAGCTTTAAAAGAGACTGGACAAACACCCAATTCACCGTGTACTGCTAGATTTGAGGCTTTACTGTGTACCCCAAGAATATTTTTTAGTATCATGTTTTGAACTTTTTCAAAAGGTAAATTATCTAGATTTTCTAGATTAGTATGGAAGTCACTTATCCACACTTCAGATCCATAAGTAATAATTGGTGAGATTATACTATCATAAAGTTTTAACCAAATTTTTGGAGAAAAGTAATCACTTTGGATAAGTTTACATTTAAGAGCATAAAAAGCTTTGCGTGCCCTGTTAGATAGATGTTCTCCAGCTGATTTCAAGGAGCCATTGTTTTTCATAATGACACCAAGGTATTTATATTCTTTAACTATCTCTAATTCTTGGTTATTAAAGTAAAAACCCATTGTTGTGGGGACAATTTCTCTTTTGGAAAATACCACAACTTTGGTTTTATTGGAATTAATTTCCAGTTTCCAGTCGTTACAAAAACGTTTTAGTGCCTCCAGACAGCATTGGAGACCTTTTGGGGATTTTGAGATCAATACCAAATCATCCGCATATAGTAAATGATTTATATCACAGTTATTCAGAGCAATAGGTTCACAAAAATCATTAAAATAGGATTTTATATCATCTATAAAGATATTAAACAGAGTGGGACTTAAATTGTCCCCTTGCTTTACACCCTTGTTTGCTATAAATGGGTGACTGTACTCTGCTTGATTTTTACATGAATATTTAGTGGAAGAATATATATGTTTTATTATGTTATAAAATTTTCCTCCTATGCCCTTTTGAAGTATTTTGAAAAGTAAACCTTGTCTCCATATGCTATCAAAAGCTTTTTTAAAATCTACAAAACATGTATACAGTTTGTCATTATTTTTAGCAGTATATTTATTGATAATTGTTTTTAAAACAAAAATCTGGTCAGTTGTTCTCGAGTTCTTTCTAAAACCAGCTTGATTTGGACTTAATAAGTTATTTGATTCAAGGAAGTTATTCAGTCTCCTTTGAAGCAGGCGGGTAAAAAGTTTACCAATTGTGCTGCAGATTGCAATACCCAGGAAACGTAAAGACAAAACCACAGAACGCAAATAGGAAACCACCAAACGTAATATAACGTAAAAATAAAATCACCAAACATAAAGATAAAACCTCAAAACTCGCCAAATCGCCAAAGATAAAAGCGTAAATAAGAAATCACATCCCCGTAAAGATAAAAAAACAACAACATAAAATACACTTTTGGCATTCCATATATAACGTTATATTGGGATGTATGACTACTTGTAATGCTAGTTGATGATGCTCAACAAATTGACATCACTGTCCGACAGATCTTTTATATCCAATGTATCTGTTCGCTCTCGTTTTACATACGCTCGAAAAAAACATCAGTAAAACGGGACCAATATAAGAGGGTCGAATTTTAATGATATTGGTATATATATCCTGCGTTCGAGAAGCGAAGCGTGTCCTACTTTTAATGTGATTGGTGACGTTTATGGACAATCTAACGTCGTTAGAAAATAATGTCATGTGTTAAAAGTGGTGTTTTTAATCCACCAAATTATGAATGATCTCTTTTGTTGCAAACAATCATACAGATTACTTTGGCTGATTATTCGATCAAGTTGTAGGATGTTTTAATTTATGAAAACAAATGCCATGTCTTGTTGATAGAATTCACTATAAAGATATTACAAATACTATAAAGATATTAACAGCAGTTAATAATCATTTTCCCCAGTGGTAAAAAATGTCAGTTCTCAGTACGAAAAATAATTGTGTCATATACAATACATAGAACAAATATTAATGGCGCCTTTTCTCAAATTAAAAAAGTATTCAGGAATCAAGTTTAAGCATCAAATAAACTGTATCAATAACTGTTCACAGCCTTCAAGTATGTGCTATAATTACGACTGGAGATAAAACAATGCACGAAGCTACCAAAGTTAAGAAAAGTTACATTCAAAGAGGAAATAAACGATAAAGTGACGTGTCAAACCCATATAAGTTAAACAAGTAGATAACTCTCACAATAACTTCCGATACTGATCTCAAGCAATCATCAGGGTTTCAGGGTTTACGCGGTAAAAAGGAGAGCAAAAACGTTACATATAGATTGAAATTACAAATAACAAATTGCGAACATAATAAGAGTAACAAACCACATACATCAAATAATCAACACGACATGAGAACATAAACACTTCTGAACCGATGAATAATACCAGGTGCTGAAGGGGAGGGGGAACACGAACCCTTCGCTACCGAGTGGCGATGACAGGTGCTCGGGCAGCAACACGGTCCTTTCTGAACTAAGGGTTCATATCAGGTGCTCGGGATACTACACTACCCGTCCGAGCCAACTGTTGATATTAGGTGCTTCAAGAGCAACATTAACCCTACCTAATAAAGGGGGGATATTAGGTGATCCTGGAGCACCATTATCCCTATCTTATAAAGGGGGATATTAGGTGATCCTGGAGCACCATTATCCCTGCCTAATAAAGGGGGATATTAGGTGCTCCAGGAGCAACATTAACCTTCCCTAATAAAGAGGGATATTAGGTGCTCCAGGAGCAACATTAACCCTACCTAATAAAGGGGTATATTAGGTGCTCCGGGAGCACCATTAACCCTACCTAATAAAGGAGGATATTAGGTGCTCCGGGAGCACCATTAACCCTACCTAATAAAGGGGGATATTAGGTGCTCCGGGAGCACCATTAACCCTACCAAAATACATCCGGGAACTAAGGTGATACGAAAGAGCAAGCAGTGCCAGGCTCTAATTTACCATCGTCATCTGCAGGACAAATGAATAGAAAGTAGCTTACCTATCGTTCAGAAAAATGTCAGCACGCGTTTCGGAGATGGATTTGTTATAAAGATAAACTAAGCTGTAGTGACGACCAAAGAACTGATGAGGCTTCCTTTCTCACAATTTTACCAGCCAGATAATGTTTATAAACGCATGGACTTAGAACTAAATAGTTGTTGCCTGTCACCGCAGAAAAAATGGTTTGGTTGTAAACTGCAGTAAATAAATATAAAACACTATCACAGAGATTAGGAACGAGATCATAATATAAGCCCAAACGATAAAACGTGACCTAATGATATGTCATCAAACGCACCATTAAACTAAAGGTTAACCTGTGACCATCAAAAGCAAGTAACTGTCTATACGTCCTTCCTGATGCTTTAGTCATAACTGACATTTTAAATAATTAAATCGTATCCAGCTAGATTATACGTATTTTTAAGACAGAAAATATATGAAACTTAATACGGGAACGATTGAATATAATATCGTAAACGTATTATCTTTTTACCAAGACATTACATACATATACCGTAATAACTAAGAAGTAATAACACTGCTATACTAACATCAACTTTATATTGTTGAATGGAATCAAATCACTCTCGCCTCCTGGTCTCGCCTTTAAATAAGAACAAAATCAAGTACAACATCATACTATACACGACAAACACAAACTATAGAAGAACATAATTTTAACAATTAAAAAATATCAATATTGCAAAAATGTAACTGTACCTGATTATATCTTCTGTGATGTACGATGTTCTGTAAAGCTTATGACTATTTATATGTGTTGTCTCTGCGTTCTGCTCGCTCTTGAGGTTGCATATATACATTGTGCTTCGGTTAATTAGTATATGTCGATAGATTTCGGAAAAAATACAGAACTATCTTAGTTCGATATTTTCAGTTATGTTAAATTACTTTAAAATTTGAATAGATCAACCCCAATATCGTTGTAGTAAGATAAGGCTTTTATTATATTTAATTTGTTATATTATCGAAAAATAACTCCACAATAGTACAGACCAGTATTTTTGTTCACTGATTCACATTTTACGGATTTTTATAACAATCTCTTGAACCTATGGCTGTTTTAGCCACAATAGGGTAGTATTAGAAGTATTTTGCATCGTGTTTTCTTTCAGCCAGCATGGGCTGGTACTAGAAGTATCTTGCATCCGGGTCTCTTTTAGCCATGATAGCCAGGATTGACTAGTAATGGAAGTATCTTGCATTCTGCGCTGTTTAACAAACACGGACTTATACTGGAAGTATCCTACATCCTGCTTTTAAGACAAAATAGGCTGCTATCAGACGTGTCCTGTATCCTGTGGTGTTTTAGCCAGCAAAGACAAGTAATACGAGTATCGTGCTTTTTTCTTTAAACTCGGATAATCTAGTACTAGAAGTATCTTACATCCTGTGATGTTTTAACCAGCTCGGACTAGCAATGAAAGTATCTAGCATCCTGTACTGTTGTAGCCAAGATGGGCTAGTACTAGAAGCATTTGCGTTGTGTTCTCTTTTAGCCAGGATGGGATAAAAATCGAAATATCTTGCATTCTGTGTTGTTTTAACCAGGATCGACTAGTACTCTAAGTATCTGCCATCTTGTCAGGTCTTAGCCTGCATGGACTAGTACTAGAAGTATCTTGCGTCCTGCGGTTTAGCCAGGATGGACTATTAATAGGCGTATTTTGTATCCTGTGCTGTTTTAGCCAGCATGATGTAGTACTACAAAAGTATCTTGCGTTCTGTTTTATTTAGGCAAAGATGAGCTAGAAGTATCTAGCTTCCTCTGTTGTTGTAGTATGCATTTAATGGACGTTTCTTGCATTCTGTCTCTATCGGCTTGCTTTTTTCTATCGCGATACTTGTTAAAATCATCGTAAGCCGACGAAAAAAACATCATGGATGAAATGAAAAGGATTGCATTTTTCCGATTTTCTAGCGTCGGTTACCCGATTTTCTAGCGTCGGTTACCCGATTTTCTAGACCGATCACTGCTGTTGACTACTAAACTACTCAAACAAGGGTTTGTTGTACCTAGGTTGATGTTATCTCTCCAGAAGTTCTGTAGTCGTCATAATGACTTGATCGTTATGGGATCTCTCAAATACGATCGGAATTACCTGGCATCTTGTGCTGTTATAGCCAGCATGTACCATTACTAAAAGTATCTTGCATTATGAGCTGTTTTAGCCAGCAAAGGCTAGTAATATGAACATCATTTTTTCTTTTAGCCATGATGGAACAGTACTAGAAGTATCTTTGTTTTGTGCTGTTCTAGCCAGGATTGACTCGTGCATTCTTTTCTGCTGCAATTTTAGCCAGTTTTGACTAGTAACAGAAGTATCTTGCATTCTGTGCTGTTTTAGGCGGGATGGGCCACTAACGAAAGTATCTTGCATTCTGTGCTGTTTTAGGCGGGATGGGCCACTAACGAAAGTATCTTGCACTCTGTGCTGTTTTAGGCGGGATGGGCCACTAACGAAAGTATCTTGCATTCTGTGCTGTTTAAGGCGGGATGGGCCACTAACGAAAGTATCTTTCACTCTGTGCTGTTTTAGGCGGGATGGGCCACTAACGAAAGTATCTTGCATTCTGTGCTGTTTAAGGCGGGATGGGCCACTAACGAAAGTATCTTGCACTCTGTGCTGTTTAAGGCGGGATGGGCCACTAACGAAAGTATCTTGCATTCTGTGCTGTTTAAGGCGGGATGGGCCACTAACGAAAGTATCTTGCATTCTGTGCTGTTTTAGGCGGGATGGGCCACTAACGAAAGTATCTTGCATTCTGTGCTGTTTAAGGCGGGATTGGCCACTAACGAAAGTATCTTGCACTCTGTGCTGTTTTAGGCGGGATGGGCCACTAACGAAAGTATCTTGCATTCTGTGCTGTTTTAGGCGGGATGGGCCACTAACGAAAGCATCTTGCATTCTTTGCTGTTTAAGGCGGGATGGGCCACTAACGAAAGTATCTTGCACTCTGTGCTGTTTTAGGCGGGATGGGCCACTAACGAAAGTATCTTTCACTCTGTGCTGTTTTAGGCGGGATGGGCCACTAACGAAAGTATCTTGCATTCTGTGCTGTTTAAGGCGGGATGGGCCACTAACGAAAGTATCTTGCATTCTGTGCTGTTTTAGGCGGGATGGGCCACTAACGAAAGTATTTTGCATTCTGTGCTGTTTTAGGCGGGATGGGTCACTAACGAAAGTATCTTGCATTCTGTGCTGTTTTAGGCGGGATGGGCCACTAACGAAAGTATCTTGCATTCTGTGCTGTTTTAGGCGGGATGGGCCACTAACGAAAGTATCTTGCACTCTGTGCTGTTTTAGGCGGGATGGGCCACTAACGAAAGTATCTTGCATTCTGTGCTGTTTTAGGCGGGATGGGCCACTAACGAAAGTATCTTGCACTCTGTGCTGTTTTAGGCGGGATGGGCCACTAACGAAAGTATCTTGCACTCTGTGCTGTTTTAGGCGGGATGGGCCACTAACGAAAGTATCTTGCAGTCTGTGCTGTTTTAGGCGGGATGGGCCACTAACGAAAGTATCTTGCATTCTGTGCTGTTTTAGGCGGGATGGGCCACTAACGAAAGTATCTTGCATTCTGTGCTGTTTAAGGCGGGATGGGCCACTAACGAAAGTATCTTGCATTCTGTGCTGTTTTATGCGGGATGGGCCACTAACGAAAGTATCTTGCATTCTGTGCTGTTTTAGGCGGGATGGGCCACTAACGAAAGTATCTTGCATTCTGTGCTGTTTTAGGCGGGATGGGCCACTAACGAAAGTATCTTGCATTCTGTGCTGTTTTAGGCGGGATGGGCCACTAACGAAAGTATCTTGCACTCTGTGCTGTTTTAGGCGGGATGGGCCACTAACGAAAGTATCTTGCATTCTGTGCTGTTTTAGGCGGGATGGGCCACTAACGAAAGTATCTTGCATTCTGTGCTGTTTTAGGCGGGATGGGCCACTAACGAAAGTATCTTGCATTCTGTGCTGTTTTAGGCGGGATGGGCCACTAACGAAAGTATCTTGCATTCTGTGCTGTTTTAGGCGGGATGGGCCACTAACGAAAGTATCTTGCATTCTGTGATGTTTAAGGCGGGATGGGCCACTGACGAAAGTATCTTGCATTCCGTGCTGTTTTAGGCGGGATGGGCCACTAACGAAAGTATCTTGCATTCTGTGCTGTTTTAGGCGGGATGGGCCACTAACGAAAGTATCTTGCATTCTAAACGCGTTTAGCCAGGATTGACTAGTACCAGAAAGATCCCGCATCCTGTGCCAGGATGGGCAATTACTGGAATTATTAGCCAGCATGGACAACTTATGGAAGAATCTTGCATCCTGTGCCATTTTAGCCAGTGCACACTAGTAAAAGAAGTATCTTGCATATTGTCCTGTTTGAGGCAGGCTGGAATAGTACTAGAATTACCTTGCATTGTTTGTTTCCTTTGCTAGGGTGGACTAGTACTTGAAGTATCATGCCTCGTTTAGTTTTAGCCAGGTTTGAATAGTCACATATTATTATTTAAATTAATTCATTTTAATATCTGTTGTTCCTGTTTCAGCAATTGTGTAGCTCTATCAATGCATGTTCATTTTGAGGAAGAAACAAAAGTACCTTGTGAACAGCACGACCTTCAGCAAGAAAACTGGCATTCCTTGTGGACTGAGATTAAAGTCAGGTACACACTGCACAAATTCAAACTGTTGTTTGCAGCCTCAGTGCTAACAAGCTTCCATCTTTTGTATCTAACGCAATGAAATCAGCCACAAGTTATAAATATATATACCTTTAATAATTACTTATGGTTCTCCAGAAACCAATACAGAAATAAGACAAGACTTTCTGAATTGTGGAATGTTTAATCAATTCATACCTTTATATTCCTTGACAAAAGAAAAAAAAATAAATATCTGGCTAAGAATAAAACTAAGCACCAAATACACACAGATCTTTTCTTGAACATTTCTTAAGTAAATACAAAATTATGCAAAGTTGATTAGGAAGTAAATTAGTCTGATCCTCCAATCACTTCTTTGTCTGGTTACAGGGAGCTTACTCTGGTTACAGGGAGCTAACTCTAATAGCACTCAACTTAAGGTATAAATAATTCCATAAAGGTTAAATTATAACCCATCCAAGCATATTATTAAACTGAATGTGTAGCAATCAGAAGTAGATTGTTGTAAAACATTCATGAAAGTTTTTTCTAAATTGTAAATTGTAAAATGTAAAATTTGCATAAAAACAATTGTTTGTCTAAAACAAGTGTTACTATTACAGGTAAAAAGAATTTACTATTTAAACAATTTTTAAATAGAACATCAATTACTAATTAATGGTTAAGGGTTAAGAAATTCTGCTTCTTTCCATAGGATTTTAAACAAAGTTCATTATTTTGTACTATTCAAGAGCCTATTTTTGTGGGGTGAAATTTAAAAAAAAAATTAAAAAAACAAAAACAAAAAACGTTTTATAATCATTAAGTAATAACGCATGGTTAAAACTATAAAGTAATTATTAAAATGAATTAAAAATTTTTTTATTCTATAACATGTAATGAGGCAACATGTGCTTGTCATACAGGCGTACACTACACATCAACATGTGCTTGTCATACAGGCGTACACTTTACACATCAACATGTGCTTGTCATACAATCGTACACTTTACACATCACAGGAAATACATTTTGATTATACATGTTTCAGTTTTACAGTTACTCAGTTTTTTAAGTAAAACAATTTTTAATAATAACATAAAATTAATTTTTTTAAATAAAAATTGTTTGTCATACTTACAAATAAATAAAGGTGTAGAAGGAAAAAATTAAAACTAAAGAAACCGAGGTGTAGGAGGAAAAAGAATGAACACTCTTTGCTGAGTGACTTTAATAATCCAAAATGTAACTCATGAAAGAACCTACCAGTAAAACATTTAAAAGGTTTATAAAGACCTCATAACATTACATAGTGCTTCTGAAATGATGAATAGATTTTTTTTAAATTTATACGGACTTCAGATAAAGTCAACTTAATGTTTTCAAAAATCAAAACAAAAATAAACATATCTGAAATAACATTTGAATTATATAAAAAAATGTACACAAAACAACAATTCCTAAAATTCACAAACTTCTGTGGTATATAACATTTTAGTCAACATATGGAATGTATTTGAAGAGTATTATAAAAAAATTACATTTTGATTAATTAAAACTATTTCAAACAGTCAAAATAAGACAAAAAAAAAAATCTCATAACCTCAGATCATCAAATGATAAAGTGGAACTGACATAGAAAAAAACTCAAAATAAATAACAAATCAACAATCAGAATGTAATTAATAACCTCAGATTTGAAAATTCTGTTTCACTGTAAAAATTCAGTTTGAAATTCAGGAATCAATGCATTGTATATGAATATATGACATAAAAATACAATGTGATTGTACTGGCCAATCTGTTGATCAGAAGGATAAATGTCTAAATAAAGGTTTTTTAAATTAAAAAATTTTTCAGTTTGATTCACAGCTAAATTGATAAACAAATGTTTTGTGTTCTCATTTTGCTGACTACAGGAATTTGTTTATGTTTTATAAAAATGAAATGATTTTTAAACCAAGAATATAAAATGTTATATAAAATTATTTTGATTTCTTGTTGGTGGTAAAGTTTATGGCAAGTATTGTCAAAAGATCAAATCCCATCAAATTCTACCAATTAGAGGCAAACAATACAATGGAATTTAGTAAACAATTCTTTTTGAATACTAGTTATGATGATGTTTACTATGAAAGTATACAAGGGGTTGAAATCTTCCAATCAAGGAACAAATTTGTTATGCATTGTTTAGACACAAAAACGGTTTGTAAAATTGGCAAATCTGTTAAATTCTGGATAACTTTCATCCATGGATGATATTGACTACATTGTAAGGTGTATAAACTACTAAATTGTACTAATATGGCACTGTACCAAGTGTGAAAAAATTAATCTAACACAAAACACTGTTGTCGTTGAAAATCTAATTCAAGATATAATCACTAACTACCAAACATGGAAAAACAGTAAAACTTGGCCCTAACCCCAATATACAAAGGTATGCCTCTACCCAACATATTAAGGAATCTTCATGTATCTCCTAAAAAAGCATAACTCTTCCCTAAAACTAGGAGGACTGTTATGTCACACCAACAATGAAAGATACTACTGGTTTACAGGATTTTCTGTTGTATGTATACAAAATAATTAAAATTAAATCTTTCAGCTTCATCTTTTTTTTCTGTTGTCACTGCATGAAAGATCTAAAAAAATAACCTGTTAATTTGTCATGTGCTGGTCACTTAAGCTTAATGACTTGCTAACAAAGAAAATTATAGATTCCAGGAAGTTTAAAGTCTTATAACGAGAAAGTGAACTTGTTTTACTATTTTGTCATTCAAAATTTCTAAGGGAATCTAGACAGGGCACAGCAGATTCTGCACAAGCAAAAGTACCTAGAAAGCCATTATACATGTCAGAAACTTTGTTCTTTCCTAAGATGTTCTGACTTTTAGAATCTGCTCTCTCCACAAAAGATGTAGATCTAAGTGGTGTTGATAAACACTGTTAACATGATTATATCTTGTTTATATGGGATTGTGTATAAAATAATGACTTGATATAATAAATACACAAATTATGACTGTACTTATAACTGAAGATATGATCATTTGCATAACTGATGAAATTCCAAGATTATTTATAGAAATGCAAGGAAATAGTCCACTAACACCAAGGTGTGTATTTACAAATTATATTATATTTAATGCATGTATGTGTTTTCCTTGGTTTTTTTCCTTTATTCAGACTAGTCATATCTTCAGGTGTAAAAATAGAAATGCCTTGTATCAATAAAAACAAAACACTGAAGACCATTACAGAGCTTCAATTTGATTGGTTGTTCAAAGGTCTCAACATTTATGATTCAAGAACACAGGTGATGCACATACATGCTAATGCTTCAGATTTCACCTGGAACCTTAGAAATTTAACCCTTTAACGGGTTCCCAGTTGATAGGTATAATCTCCAAGATTTCCTCTTTTCTCAGAAGTTAAAAAATATGATTATTTTATGAAAGTATAAAATTGCTTATTTAGTCTTTGTTTACCTTGTTTTGCGTTCTGGAAAACTTACTTAACACACTCAAAATGCTTTTCCCCCAAGGTCCGCTAACAGAGTTTTGCCCGAGAAAAAATCAGGACCTGAGCAGTCCCCAGACCCCCAACAAATATTCTCAGGATGATGTTGGCAAGTATGGTTATGAAACATGACTCATTAAATAGATCTTATAAGCAGCAACAATGAAAAAAAAAGAAAGATGTAATATGAATTCATTTAGATTGGTATTCAACAATTTGAACAGAAATGTTAAGTTGTTACTATTTAAATTCAGAAATTAAAATAGTGTAACGACTTTTTTCTTACCTTCATTAAACACACGTCTTTTCATTTCTGATCTCTTAAAACTTAATACATGTGTATTAATTAAACAAAATTTAACCACAGATCTCTTTTAAACATTCTGAACACAATGGACACCTCCATTAGTGGAAATGGATTGAGATGTACCTAAGACTCCTAAAACATTCACGAAAAAAATAAAAACAACATTATTTGTAAAAAGCAAATAACACAAAAAAAAGTGAACAATATTTGTTCAATAATTACATACAGTGTATATGCAAGTATGTTTTGTTTTAGTACATTGTTCAGCACAGTGGCAGTAAATGAAGGTAAAAGTCAATAACCATTGTTTATAAACAAAATAATATCAATTAAAATCACAGAAAATAAAAAAAAATGACAACCATGATCTTAATATAAGTATACATAATTATCATTAATATGTATGTTAATATACTGACCAAGTTTAAAAATTGGTAAGTTGTCAAAAATTTAATCTTACCTCCAAAAGGGGAGATAATTAAATCAATCGAACAATTAAAAGGTTTTGTGTTAGTAAGGTCATTTTAGCAGAAATCTGTGTAGCATTGACATTTTGTAAAACTTAAAGTACCATGCAGTATTTAGGAATCATATGTGGTACAGGGTGTTGAAGGCTGAGTGTTGTCAAGTTTGTATGATATATAAAATTATTCTTCTGTATATACAGCCTGTTCATGGGTACATAAATATATTACGTTTTTAATGCATTGTATTTTGTTAGGTTATCTCCCTTTAACATACTGTGAAAGTATTGCAGAGTTTCTATTTTTGCAACCTATCAAAAACGTGCCCAAAACAAGTATCAACTGCCCAAAACAAGTATCAACCGCCCAAAACAAGTATCAACCATACCAAATGAGAAAAAACTTGGTTACAGAATTATTATCACTTAATCAGTTAAGTATTATTTAAGGTTTTATTGTCATGTGAATGAAAAAATTTATAAACTATAACAGGTTAAATACTATAGTTTAACACTAGTTTTACTTCAATCATATCTAATGTTTAATTAGGAACTTAACCTAGTTTGTCTCTTCATCAATTGTCTTCATTTTTATAGTTTTCCGATGAAACGTAACAAATTTATTAATTTAAAAGACCAGCTAATAAGTCTGTAAAATGGAAATTGCAAGAATTACAAACAACTATAAATAATCCCTTTACAGTAGGGCAATTTATAAACTATATCTCCTATAAACATGGCCTATTTAAAGTAGTCTTGATATATCTGTATACTTTTACATAGTACACTAAATATCAACAATAAAAATATGTAGGTTTTATATCACATGTATGACTCATTGCATAATTTATACTGGTACTTGAAACCTTGTGATTTAGCTTATTAATCTGTTGACATATTATATATATATATATTACATTCTCTATTGTTTGTTAAACTTTAAACATCAATAAAAAATTAAGAGAATTTATTATAATCTTGTTTTAAGTACAGACATTTGAAATTTCACAAATAAAGGAAATTTATAGAGGAATTTCTTAATAAATGTAATTACTTTGCTTTTAGTTGCTTTATTGTCATAACAATGTAATAATGGTGGCTTCAATCAAAGTAGTGAAATTTTACTGATATAAAATACATGAATACATGTAATGTATAATTTATAAAATGTTTTTATGCCCTGGAATTTGTAAATATTGTTCATAAACAAAAGAGAACATATCTTTCAAATAACACATAAACAGTATTTACAGAATAAATATAGTCAGAAATAGCAAAGAAACGTCACTTGTATGTATAAATATAGATATACAAGGGATGCTAAATACAAGTTTTAATATTGAAGTGTAAGTACTTTATATGTGCTTCTATTATAAAAACCTTTCTGCTGATATTCACTATGCAGACACATAAATCATTAGCACTATTAAAGAATTAATATATAAAAATGTGGGCATGGAAGGGAGGGGGCTAATTTTCTGGCATATACAGTGATAGCGAAATCAGTGAAAATGACCTCCATATAAACATTTTCCACTATTACAGTATTGTTTGACTAGAAATATTACACAAAAAACCTTGTACAGATCTACAATGTACAGGAGCAAAACACAACCAAGTATATATACATAATAAGATATGTGTGTGTCACTGATTGTAATAACAATCAAACAGATGTAAATAAACAATAATATGCAAATTACCATTGTATATGTTCAAACCAAAGTAAATAAAACTAGAGGCTCCATGGAGCTTATTCTTGCTCAACAGAACTAAATGTTACTAAAAAAATGCAAAATTGCTAAAAGTGAAATTTGGTTAAAAACTCGTCTTATATGACTACAGTTCTATTTTGAATTGGGTTTGATTTAAATTATCACAGTAAATGATTTTCCTTTAAATAGAAATGGTGGACATCTTGGTAAGAGGATGGGCCAGCAATCTGATAAGACTAAAACATACAAAGTTCCTAATAGAATCATTGGATTCGTGGACTGATATTTTTTTATTAATTTTTTGCCAAGGCAGAAAATCCATATGTAAAACAATAACAGACATATAGCAGCAGTAAGAGAGAGATGGCAATAGTTCACCCTGACAGTAATATCAGATTAAATTAAACTCCGAGAATGGAATAAAAGCAAATTAAAACTAAGTAAATGTACTGGAAAATAGAACAAATTCTATCTTGACTAGTAGTAACAGTAGTGAAATACTAGACCAAACATATAATTTAATAGGAAATTTAAAAAAAGAGAACACTTTATCCAATCTTGTTGCTGTACTGAATGTAAGACAAATTAGAATCTGATTATAAAAGAATTTAAATCCTGGCAATTCTAATGTGGCACTGAATAAAACATAGAATCTGATTGGATAATTTTACTGTTTAAAATGACCAATTCTGTTTAACTATGTTAAGCTGGTTCAGAAGGAAGATGGCTGTACTAACAATGCAACAATATAAATTAACATGTTTACTATAACAAATATCTATTATATGCCAGAAATTCTGTATTTACTAATGTTTGAAAAATACTTTCCTTTTAAAACTGTTCTTTTGCATAGGGTATAAAACACAAGAATTTCATTTAAACTATTCATATTAAGGAAATTTATAAACAACATTATATTTTAAAATGAACCCACCAGAACTTATTGGCACATTAATGTTTTCACAAAAAACCTACAATCTCTTCAATATTCAAGAACACTTCTAGGCACAAAACGGTTTACGTACCTATAATAAACTAATGTAAAATACTCTAAAAATAGTCTAAGTCGTTTATGATTTAAAAAATATCAACAACAAAAGATAATAACCTACATTTTATCTCCTACATGTTTGTGGATAATTATTTGTATAAAGATTTTATTTGGTGATGAGCTGGACATAGAAATCTAATATCTATGATTCCAAACTCACAACAATATTTTACCTGAGGTGCCCTGAGAACAAACACCTGGTCTATTTATAGAATACTATTGTTTACTTCTGTATATTGGAAGCGTGTTCTACATCAATGTGTATTACACACAGCCAATTATAGTAAACCATATCCTGAAATCTGGATTATCAGGTACCAGTTCACAAATCTGGATTATCCAGTACCAGTACACAAATCTGGATTATCCAGTACCAGTACACAAACATCTGGGTGTAATATACAAATAGTAAAAAACTTCTGCCTAATATGAAGAAACATAATATTTTTGCTTAACCAGTGTAGCCAGATTAATACAATCTCCCAAATATGACACTGGAGCCCTTTACTAATGCACAATTGTGTCTGGCAATTATTTGTATCTGTTGCCCTTTTGTAGAATTCTAGGTGTCGCCTCCATCACTCTTACCAGCAGACTATCAATATAATCTTCCAAGTCCTTGACGTACTGATCTTTCCTGATTAACTGAGCTTTGTGTTGTATAACCAGTCTGATCAGTTCCTGAAGACAAAATGATTGATTTGTCATGAGCATGTGCAACATAAGAAAAAATTAAGGTAAATATCTAAAATTAGCAGAACTCATGCAATTTTACACTCTCTAAAAAAGCTATCCATTTAATGTTAACTTTATATATCATCTTAGTAGCATTTAAACCAACTGATTCTACAATGAACTGACAATGTTTCTTTAAATGAACTTTGACTGAGGGAGAGAAAATTAGTTCTTATTTTGATATTTGGTTGTGCCGAACTGTAGCATGGACAGTGGATTTATTATTCAATGGAATTTTGATATTTGAGCTGTATTTAAAAAGCAGTTTAATATAGAATTTATAAATAACTTTATTAATATAATTTGTTAAATGTATTTGCTGTTTTTTAGCTGATTGTGCAAGCCCATTTCTGGACTATTTTATGTGTGTGTGTAAGTTTCCTTCAGTAACCTTCGGGGTTTTTAAAATTTTATCTGACATGACACCCCCAAATTCTAATTTTGGTATAGCTGAAATTATTTTGCTCATTTTGAGGGGTCTCTCATAACTCAATGAAACTTGGTGCCTAAGTGAGATCAAAAAATGTTAATAGTTTCCCCTACACAGAAATAATTAAGAGGCTGTTGTCAACTGTCACTCAGTGATTTCATATATTTCAAAATGGATGTAAATTTATTGTATTTATCCTATAACAAGTTGTATTGCTTTTAGAATAACATATCATTATCAACAAATTTAGTTGATAAATTTTTTTTAAAAATCGTACATCTTTCGTCATGTGTCGGTAAACAGCAATAAGATCGGTGGGGATAGAGGACATCTCTTTTGCTTCCCTTATAAACTGTGGACGTAGAGCATCTAACGTGTCCTCTAGTGAGGTCTGTCTCCTTGGATAGTCCAATCCCTGTACAGTATATCTTCTGTTGCCTATAAAAAATAAAGTATACTATTAGTATTACGAGGAGACAGACAGTTGACTTTTGTTAGGATAACTTCCCTTATTTGTCATGTTATCAAGTCTGATGTTTGTTTGCTTTTTTTGTTTGATGGTGTTTAATGCCACTTTAAGCATTTTTTCAGCTATATCATGGCGTCCAGTTTTTATTGGGGGAGGAAGCCGGAGTAACCGGAGAAAACCCCCGACCTGCGGTAGGAAAACTGGCAATCCTTGTCAATTAAGATTGGAGTTGAGTACACCCTGCCTGCAGTGAGAATCGAACCAGCAATCTCAGTGTTGACAGACCACGTGATCAATAGTAGACGAACTACCTTGACCACTCTGCCACAGAGGCCCCCCACTGGTATGTTAACAACAATACAAAATACTGGTGTAGCTACAGTACTTGTAGGATAATCTATTGGGCAGAGATAATATCAACAATAAGATCAGGAATGCCACTAAATGTATCTCATTTAATGACTATGCATAACTTGTTACACTCAAGAGTTTAATCTAATGCAATTCTTTTAAATATTATCTTGCCAAATTTTTTATGCTATATAGATTCAAATTCTTTTTGTCAAATTTTAATAGTTAATTTATGTTTATGATTACGTTAAACTTGCATTGTATTTGGTTGGTGGGCAAGAGGTCTAAGTAGTAAGTAAAGTTTGTTTTTGCATACATAAACGATGTCTCCCCTGTTCCCCATGTAGATTTTTAGCAAAAATGTAAGTTCAAAGTTCCATAACAATTTCCTGGAAAAATGCACAACTGGCTACACACCAGGTTTCGTAAAATTTAGTGCAGTAGTTTCAGAAGAGTTAAGCGGAAACCATGATTTGTGAGGAATTTCTGGAAAAAAATTCTATGTTCAAAGAGCCATAACTCCCACAAAATTTGGAGGATAAAAATTTCCTTGAAATATGCATAACAAAATATGGTGTACTTGCAATGTACAAAGTTTCATAAAATTTGGTTCCGTAGTTTCAGAATAGTTGAGCGGACACCATGATTTATGAGGAATTTTTGGAAGGGCTATAACTCCCACTTCCTGGTAATATGCACAACTACATATGGTATACTTGTTCAAGGCTCACCACACTTGGCGAAGTGGGCGACAAAGACCAAGTCACCCTACTGGGACCTGAAGTCGCCCTAAGGGGCCTCAAAAGTGATGTCGAAGTTGCCCGGTTATTTACCTTAAGTCGCCAAAGAAGATAGATGGTTTACATAAGATAATTGTAAATCTGCTCCAAATAATACACCAAGACTACCAATTTATCAGTAAATGTGTAATTCCAATAAAAAACAGCAAACAATATGCGTATTTAACATATTTTCAAACGTTTTTACAAGGAATTACACACCATTTGTTTATTTACCGGATGTGACTAATTACCTGAAGTGAACAAAAAAGAAAAGTAAAGTACACCGGCCCATAACGAAAAATCGTAATTTTTTTTATAAATAAACACTTTTAATTGGTTTCAAACTTCAGTTCTTTCAAAGTATATTGTATTTTCACAATTTTCTTTGATAAATATATGAGCTGAACTTGAAAGAATAAAGACGTATAGTAATTATTGACACCATGATAGTTCTGTAGATGGGTGTCCCATGAAGCAATTTGGATCAGCACAACTTTGTCCAAGTGGAAGTGTGCTGAACAGAAGAATTATTTCTGGGTTTAATGTAATGTTATTCTATCTATCTTCTTTGGAAATTTTGCTCAGATAAACATGGCATGTTCATAACAAACTGTTAGGAATATTATGATGTATACAAGAACTGCATGAATGAAGTTTATGTCTACACATATACAAATATTTTTGTTGATCTATTTTTATTTGTGAACACCTTGTATTGCTACAAGTACTGAAGTAGAAAGAAACCAGAGGCTCTTAAGAGCCTGTATCGCTCACCTGATTTTATAGGCAATGAAGATGGCATTTCCCTGATGTTAAAGTAAGTCCTGTAATTTTCAATAAACTTTAAATAGGACCATCCAATCAATATTACTAGAAAGCTTTGTTTCATTGGTTAACTAGTTGTATAGAGAAGAATTTTTTTATTTGCCCATAGGGTCCTATGTGAAACTAAGTCCTGCGGGGGAGGTGGCCATTTTGAATTTCCAATTGCCATAAAAAACATAAACTTTATAAAGGACCATCCAAACAATATTGCGAGTAATTTTTTGTTTCCATTGATTAACCCGTTTCAGAGAAGAAGCCTTTTAAAACTTTTTCCCATAGGGTCCTATGTTAAACTAAGTCCTGCGGTAGCGGCCATTTTGAATTTCCAGTTGGCATAAAAATCATAAACTTTATAAAGGACCATCCAAACAATATTGCTAGTAAGTTTTGTTTCCATTGGTTGGCTGGTTTCAGAAAAGAAGCCTTTCAATCTTTTTCCCTTAGGGTCCTATGTTAAACTAAGTCCTGAGGTGGCGGCCATTTTGAATATCAGATTGGGATAAAAAACATTAACTTTATAGAAGACCATCCAAACAATATTGCTAGTAAGTTTTGTTTCCATTGGTTGGCCGGTTTCAGAAAAGAAGCCTTTCAATCTTTTTCCCTTAGGGTCCTATGTTAAACTAAGTCCTGCGGTAGCGGCCATTTTGAATTTCCAATTGCCATAAAAAACATAAACTTTATAGAGGACCATCCAAACAATATTGCTAGTAAGTTTTTGTTTCCATTGATTAACCGGTTTCAGAGAAGAAGCCTTTAAAAACTTTTTCCCATAGGGTCCTATGTTAAACTAAGTCCTGCGGTAGCGGCCATTTTGAATTTCCAGTTGGCATAAAAATCATAAACTTTATAAAGGACCATCCAAACAATATTGCTAGTAAGTTTTGTTTTGATTGGTTAACCGGTTTCAGAGAAGAAGCCCTTTTTAACCTTTTTCCCATAGGGTCCAATGTAAAACTAAGTCCTGCGGTGGCGGCCATTTTGAATATCAGATTGGGATAAAAAAACATTAACTTTATAGAGGACCATACAAACAATATTGCTAGTAAGTTTTGTTTCCATTGGTTGGCCGGTTTCAGAAAAGAAGCCTTTCAAACTTTTTCCCATAGGGTCCTATGTTAAATTAAGTCCTGCGGTGGCAGCCATTTTGAATTTCCAATTGCCATAAAAAACACAAACTTTATAGAGGACCATCCAAACAATATTGCTAGTAAGTTTTTGTTTCCATTGATTAACCGGTTTCAGAGAAGAAGCCTTTTAAAACTTTTTCCCGTAGGGTTCTATGTTAAACTAAGTCCTGCAGTGGCGGCCATTTTGAATTTCCAATTCCCATCTAAAACACAAACTTTATAGAGGACCATCTAAACAATATTGCTAGTAAGTTTTGTTTTGATTGGTTAAACGGTTTTAGAGAAGAAGCGCTTTTTAACTTTTTTCCCATAGGGTCCTATGTTAAACTAAGTGTTGAGGTGGCGGCCATATTGGTTTACCAATCAAAATAAAAAACACAAACTTTGTAAAGGTCCATCCAATGAACATTATGGCCAAGTTTGGTTTCAATTGGCCAAGTGGTTTCAGAGAAGAAGATTAAAATGTAAAAAGTTTACAGACGCCGACGACGACGACGACGCCGACGGACGCAAAGTGATAACAATAGCTCACATGACCCTTTGGGTCAGGTGAGCTAAAAAAGTCGCTACATCTGGAGCTTTTTTCATTGATTTATGATAAAGGTTATGTGCTGTTTGATATTGCATACCATGAATAATAATGAAAAAGAAAGAAAAAAAACTGAATCCAAGTGTGTTATGGTTTAAAAACACGAGAGAAATAATCCTGAAAAATTGATGTAAATAATGAAAAATGTATATAACTACTGCGAAATTAATTATTTGTACAGTCCCCCTGACTTCTCTCTAGTGTCTCCCTGAAGTCCCCCTATGCCTGACTTCTCCCTGTTTTGCTGCCAGGGAGAAGTCACTTATCCCTACTTTTTTAGAGTGTGGTGACCCCTGCTTGTTACATACCAATTTTCTTAAAATTTGGTTGAGTAGTTTCAGAGGAGTTGAGCAGAATAAGTTTGTGATGGACAGATGGACACACAGGACAAACACAATATGTCTCCTCACGAAGTGGAGGGAGACATAATTGTATCAAGGAGTGACCGACAGCAACCTTAACAGAAAAGGACAATAAAAACTAGATGCCATGATATAGAAGAAAGTGTTGTGATTTCCACACACATTATAATTTTTAAATGGCAAAACCTCTGACAATACTTTCATCAAGAACTGTCACAGGGGAGATAATAAATATAAACATTCCTCAGTTTTCTACTTTACTATATGTTAAAATTCATTAAAATCCTACAAAATATTTCAATCAATACTAACCCATTCCTCTATGCCTTTCTTTTTTACTCTTTCGTCTGATATTTCCATTCGTTGTTGGTTCAGGTTTATCAGGAGACATGCCAAATGTAAATTTCTCTTCAGGAGCAATCTTTTTCTTGGAACAATTCAAAGGCTCTTTTGAATCTCTTTTATCACCATTCATTTGCATATGATTCATTTTTTCTGTACTGTTTGGACGCTGATTATGATAAACAGGATTCTGACTTGATTCAGGAAAAGATGTCTCCTTAACTTCACCTTCATCACTTAAAACACTTGAACGACTAGAATTTATTGTGGCAACATTCTGACTTGGTGAGAGGTTATTTAACTGACTAGATGACATCTGCTCCAGCTTTGGATCAGACTGACGTGACTCCGTAGCAGAATCTGTTTTTCGTTTGACCTCTGGAAAGGTTATATCTGCACTTCCTTCTGAATCTGAATCACAGGACTCATTAATAGGTTCAGTGTATTCTTTGGCACTTTTACAGACATTCTTCTTTTCCTCTATTGTCGACTCCGATGAGTCAGAGTGATGAGTTTCACTAGACATGTTTTTAAAAACTTCACTTTCCTTTTTAAAAATTGATTCTAGATATCCTGGTTGTGAGGACAGACTAGAGTCAAGGTCATCAATTGACCTTCGATTTTGACCGTATCTTTTTCCTTTTGGGTGTGGCAGTGTCTGTGTTCCTAGATATGAGGCAGGCAGTGACTGTCTATTACCAGGATGGTTATAGTGTCGAACATTCTCATGACCTGCTAAAAATAACTTGTATTTATAGTATATGAATACAGAAGAAATGTACAGATTCAGTTTTTGCTAAAACAACAGGTCAAACTGAAACATGATCATGAATATCTTCCAAAGAAACTTTTAAGTGACTGAGACATTACAAAGATCTTTTTTATGTTTTTTTGTTAAAATTGTAATAGCCAATAAATAATCGTGTTTAATGTTTGACAGGTGTGTAAAATTAAGTAATTGTTAGTTTTGACATATGAAATTGAGAGCAAAACTAACTTTGAGACAACAAGGTTAAAATAACACTAATAAATAATCTACAGACTAAAAAAAATCCATCTAGTTAAGCGAAATATCAAAATAACCAAGATTGACACATCCAAGGATGAATTTCATTGTTAATATGGAAAAAATGCAGGGACTTAAAAATTATATCGACATAACCAAGGTATGGAGTCAACCAAGTTCGAGACAACAAGATTCGACTGTTTTAAAAATAAAAGCTTAGGAAGTGATTAACCTACTTTTTGCAAAAAGAAATATTATTTTAATTTTTACAATACAGTTTAACTAATTTAAGAGTACTTGTCTGAAAATCGTATTTATTAGTGGCTAGGTCAGACAAAGCACAGTCATATTTATTAGTGGCTAGGTCAGACAATGCACAGTAAAGTCATGTTCCTTTTTTAACAATATAATGGTTATTTTATTGGAAAGCTTGTCAAGATATTTCGCGTGGGGGTAATATTATTGACATAGATCTTGTTGCATTATTAATCTTTAATGTTTGTGCTGGGGTAATTTTTGAGCAAACACAGCAAATGTGATATAAGTGAAATTTAGTACCCCACAAAAATGCTCATGTTTACGTCTTCATTGTAATTAAATTCCAACCTTTATCAAGTTCACCAGATACTTATTGAGTTCCCCCAGATACCCTTATCAAGTTCCCCCAGATACCTTTATTAAAAATCACCAGATACCTTTATCAAGTTCCCCAAATACCTTTATCAAGTTCCCCCGTGATACCTTTATAGAGTTCCCCCAGATACCTTTATCCAGCTCCCCATGATACCTTTATCAAGTGCCCAGATACCATATCCAGTTCCCATATACCTTTATCGAGTCCCCCATGACCTTATAAAGTTCAATATCGAGTTCCCCAGATACCTTTATTAAATTCTGTCAGATACCTTTATTAAATCCCCCAGATACCTTTATCAAGTTGGCCCAGATACCTTTATCAAGTTCCCCAGATCTGTGTAAGGACATACTACCACTTCTCCTTCTCTCACTCTGTAAAAAATAACATTACATAAATTCTTGTTTTAAACAAATTGTACTTCAATGTATCCAGTCCATAAATCTTCCTCTGTGCAAACTATTAACAAGAAAATTCTTCAACAAAAACAATATATAAAAATATAAAAATATTGTTTGTTAAAATAATAACTTATAAGTAAATTATAATTTAGTCCACCTCAACATATGTGGTGTATGTTAACAATTCCAAATACTCATACACTTGAACAAAGATCATGAAATGGGGAACCAGTTTTAATAGGAATTTAATACTGGTACTCAAATATAAACTACTTGTACATATATACCTAGCAGGGGTCTGGAAACGGTCATATTTGCCGGACATGACCGAAATTTACACTAAAATGTCCGACTAAAATTTGCTCAAATCGGACATCTAAAAATTAATATTTTGCATGCAATAATCATTTGTTGGATAAAATCCCTTCAATTTGTGTTATGCAGAAATATTAGTATTAAAATCAACCCTAAGGCTATTTCCTGTCGCTGACATGTGTTAATTGACCACCGACCGGTGATTACGTAATAAGGTCAACAGGTGACAGATCTGTTTCATCCATATCGTAAACATACTATTGCAACAACATTTTGAAGCAACAAAGATTGAATATAATAGATTGCTTCTATCACAGTGCTAAGAATAAAAGACAACTTTACAGTACATGTGCAACTTTAATGAAAAACACGTGCGGTCAAAATTGTACACTACGCAAGCGCCAATGTGACTGAACGTTACATAAATCAAGAGAAAACCAATTTGAATAAAAATTCATTGAAAATAATAAGAACAAAAATGATTATTTCATTTAATAATAAAAACTTGTAAAGAGCCTCGATCGCAGAATAACGCATAAGTTCAATTCCGGTCCGAACTTGTGGCAATTAGGTGACAACTTCCTATTTCCGCTTAATGAAAAACTCGCCGGGATATTCATCAAAATAACGCAGTTTCCCATTATTTTGCTGCATAGACAACATCATTTTACAATAAAGACTTTTTAGGCGAGAGAATGTGTTGCTAAATATATTTTCTTTTTCACACGATGTATACATCGTAGGAGCCATCCCAAATTCCATGGTATAACCCGCTTATTCACATTATCGTGGCGAATCGACCCGACGTAAGAAACGACCCGAGACCATGGAATTTGGTAATTTCTTAGGGGGGAAAATGACCGAAATGGGCAGGGAAAACTTCCAGACCCCTGATACCTAGATGTGAAATGGGGAACCAGTTTTAATAGGAATTTAATACTGGTACTCATATATAAACTACTTGTACATATATAGCTAGATGGGTTTTTTTTAAAAGTTTTTTTCTTTACAATCAGCTGATTTAAACTACATAAATATATTTATATGTCGGGTAAATCTAATTAAATCGTGTAGGCCATGTAACATTTGGTGTCTTAGATTTAATATACATGTTTGGTTTGCCAATATTAAGATTTTGTACATGTATGTGAATATATATGAATACTTTAGCATACAAAAGTGGTCAGATAAAGCAATATTCTAAAATTATAACAAATGACCTTTATATAGTACTGCCCTATTTTCATAGCTTTGAACATCGGTATCAGTAAAAGCCTGCTATAACATGAAGAAATTGTCTTAACAATTATCAACATGTAAATATATGAGTTACTTTTAAATTATTTTTTTTTTTACTTTTTTTATTTACAAACAAGATGATACAAACAAACAATTAATAAGTAAATAAAATGTAAAATATAAAGTGCAAAATAGAAAAAACTCTCGAACCTAACATGCAGCCATATAGAAATATGTAAATATACAGAAATTTAAAACATTCACATAATGCATGCATTTTACTAAACCCATGCTTAAATTAAAATAAAACCAATTTACTCTTGTCATATAAAATTTTACTCTAGCCTGTTCACTTAAGAATAATAAAAGTGTGATACTATTATTAGTATTATAAAAAAACTGTTTATCACTGTCAGAGATAAGGAGAATATAAATGATCCTTTAAACTGAACAAGTTAATTACCAGTTAAGGATGAACCTGGACAAACTTCAATTTACTCACGTTAGTCATTTGTTCCCTTAAGTATGACTATGTCATTTCATTACGTTAACTCTTACCACTCAACCTCCGTCTCCACCTCATGGTTAGATTACGTTAACTCTTACCACTCAACCTCCGTCTCCACCTCATGGTTAGTAATACATTAAGGTAAAATGGAAAGTTAGGCTTTCACACACCAGGAAGTAAAAAAGAAATCGTGACATCTACTAGTCTACTAACCGCCTCCAGCTCATCCCAAATCGGTGGATTTATGTCAAGAGCTGAAAAACTGGCATATATTTCTTTTGACAGTGCTGCCCCTTGCAGATTTTCCGGTGAATTTTGAATTGATTTTGATGTAGAATAAGGTGCCTGAACAAACGATTATGATTGGTTAGAATAAGCATTAAATCAATGTATAGCAAATACTAACACACGACACCATATGTATTTATCATATGTTTATTGCCATTATATAACCCCATTGTAAAATACTAGAAACCTATATTGCACATAAATATATGATAAAATATTCTGTCACAAAACAAATCAAGCATTCTAACTGTTGTAGTTGACACTGATGTCCATGACTGATTTGTGATGTGACACAGTGAAACAAGAATAAATGACAAACTTGTGTAAACAGAATACATATTTATCTGATTATGCAGTTTTATTAGGTTCTATTTTAGAAAATATTGTATGGGGAGTTGAAGGCACTTGATACAAAATAGTGTGAGTGTTGCTGGCTGGAAATAAATTGTAAAGGAATGATAAGGAAATTTTATTCTTTATCATATAATTGTACTAAGAGTGTGCCTTCTGATCCCTGTACAATTTTTCTGGAATATATCTAAGCGAATCTATTTAACATTACATTATTATTGCATGGCACTGATGTATCAGATATGAGAAAATATTACTCTGACACCTACAAACTTGGTTCATGGTACTCTAGCAGCATTTCTTGTACAACATTCAACAATACTAGTATTTGTATTGTATTTTTTTACCTTTCTAAGATACCATTATAAACTAGAGGCTCTTAAGAGCCTGTATCACTCACCTGACTTACAAAAAAAAAAACTTTTTAAGAGAAATGACTTTTCTTGCAAATTTTGATATTAAATGCTAAATAGTTTATGTGAAGATGCTGAATGTTGCTACGTTGAATTTCCAATCATCAGGAATTTGTAGGACAGTTTCTGAGAAGAAGCTGTTTTATATTTTCCTCATAGGTAACTATGTTGTGATGGTGGCAGCAATCTTGTATTTTGGATTGAAACAAGAAACTTAAAATTGGTAGAGGACCGTCTCAGGTACATTTCTACAATATTACAATTTCTTCTGCCAAGAGGAAACGAATTATGAAATTTCTGCCAATCAGATCACATTTGCAGCTCTGGCAGCCATGTTGAATTTCCTACCCGCTTGAAAAACTCAAAATAATAAGATTACTATCCAAGATTCACTTCTGAATAATTTGTCATAAATGTGTGGAACAGTTTCGGAGAAGAAGTTGTTAGTATGGTTTTTCAATAGGGTCCTATGTTAAGCTGTGTTCTACGGTGCTTATCACCATCTTCGATTTTGGATCTGCACAAAAATCTCAAACTTTGTAAAGGACTGTCTAAGGTACATTGCTGCAATATTTCAAATCAATCCAGCGAGTGGTTTGTGATAAGATTGATTAAATCAGCGAATCAGAATGCAATAGTAGCCATGACAGCCATGTGGAATTTCCAATTTGATCAAAATACTAAAAAATAATAAGATAACTATCCAAGCTTCATTTCTGCATAATTTGCCATAATTGTGTGAAACACTTTTGTAGAAGAGGATATTTGCTTATTTTGCCAATAGGGTCCTATCTTCAACTGTATTCAATGGTGGTGGCCATCGTAGATTTTGGATTGTCACACAAAAACCCAAACTTTGTGGAGGACCATCTAAGGTACATTTATGCAATATTTCAAATCAATCTGCCATGCGGTTTGTACGAAGATTTTGAAATTTCAGCTAATCAGAATGCATAAAAGTGGCCTTGTAAGCCATGTTGAATTTGCAATTGGCTCAAAAAACTCAAAATAATAAGATAACTATCCCACCTTCATTAAAATAATAAGATAACTATCCCACCTTCATTTCTTTATAATTTGGCTTCACTGTGAGGAACAATTTTCAAGAAGGAGTTGTTTGTATGTTTTTCCAATAGGGCCCTATGTTAACTAAGTCCTGCAATGGCAATCATCTTGGATTTTTGATCAGAACAAAAAACTCAAAATTTGTAGAGGACCATCTAAGGTACATTTCTGCAATATTACAAATATTTGATCAGCACCAAAAACTCAAACTTTGTTAAGAACCACCAAATAAACATTCCTGCCAAGTTTGGTTTCAATTGGCTAAGTGGTTTTGTAGAAGAAGATTGAAATTTGAAAAGTTTATGGCTGATGCTGACAACAACAACGACGATGCCAAGTGATGAGAAAAGCTCACAATGACCCTTTGGGTCAGGTAAGCTAGAAATGGTAGTGTTATAATTTTGATTGATAGGAACTAAACCATACCTATTTGGTAGACTGGTTTCCAGATCATGACCCGGAAAAAAACCTGACATATTTGGAAGTCTGTTTCCCAGTTTATTGTAGGAACTTAACCACACATATTTGCTAGACTGGTTCCTAGATTTGATATTCTGGGCATGATATAAAATATCATGCCATCTTTACTTTTGAAATCTAAATTGCTCTTTATTAACATATTGGTTGATGGCAGAGACATCATTTCAAAATTAGAAGTACCATGAAAAAGGGTAAATGATGTCATAATAGTAAAAATATAAGAAAAAATAATATTTAGCTTTAAAATATGTAAATACTGAATTATTGAATTTACCATGAGCTACAGGATGACTACAGTATATAACACCCAAAGTCATTTACACATGGAGATTTTTCTGTTTGATAATGTTGATCTTAAACTCTCTATGCAATTAGATACATGTACTACACACAGAACCAGTCTACCACATTTCTGTGAACATAACATAAAGATAAGTCTGCACTGTAGACTGAAGCACTGTACATAAAAAAACAAGTGTATCTGTAAGCTAATGCTCACTAGTGATACCCCTGTCAAAAAGTATTTGGTAAACAGGAAGTAGATGACCAAGGAGCAAAAAATAGCTGTACACCATATGGCACTATAGGATAAAGCAATTTGCAAAATATCAGGCTTGTGCATCCTATAGTTGCTTAGAAAACTGTGACAGAAATTTTTGTTACAGACAGAAGGACAAGGGTACATGTAAAACAGCATACCCCCTCTTCTTCTAAGGGGGTATAATGAATGCAACACTGTCTGCATATTAATTTCAAATCTCCTACCACACAATAGGGAAAGGAAAGTATAGTATCAGACATATATTAAAGAATAGGGTATAGTGTCAGACATGCATATACTCAAGAATAAGGTACACAGGAATATATATGTAAAGGTTGTATGTCCACCTGATGTCTAACAGTAATTATAATACTGAGACATTTACCAACAGGCAAATAAATAATACAGACATCCAATTTTGGATGACTTCATAGAAACATTCACTTTAACTTGTATCATTTTTACTTATCCTCAAAATGGATTCAGAATTTCTTTTAAAATTGAAAGATATTCCTTGTTTCTTTCAAAAAGTGTAGTTTCTCCAGAGCAGTATACTGAACTAGTTGTCTTTTCAGTATTACATTTAATTAATTCTCCAAGGTACAAGGATGAAGGTCAATGAAAGTTTATTAAAAAAATAATTGAGCTGACTTAAAAGTTAATGTCTACCTTCAGTCAACACACTATGGTATATATGGTATTCGACTGGTCAATTCTAAATACTGAGAAAACATAAAATAACTTAGTGTAACAGGCTAAAATAAAATCTTTCATTATTTTGATCAAGTATATATAGTAATTATAATATTTCCATACATGTTCAGTAATGACCTCTCTGTTTACTTATTTTATCATGCAAACAAAATCCTACCAGATCATCCTCTGGTACAACACTGTGTTCTATATCCTCCTAAAGAACACAAAGAAAGTCTTTCTTCACACTGTCCAGGTCAATTCAAACTATTAGAATTATTTGTTTAGGAACAAACTGCACTTATTTTAATAGAAATCTAAGTAAGTTAAAATCTCATTCTACACTGATACAAAACATACACTTTTAATGTGTTTTTAATGGAAATATGAAATGTTCTCACCTCTAGGGCATTGTTAGATGGAACAGCAATTGGTTCTTTGGCCGGTGGACTGGAAACATGTGGATCTCTTAAAGATTTGCTCCTTACAAACTTAAACTTATCTCCAACTTTGTGTCCTGTAAAGTATGTCAAATCACACCATATAGCTTACAAAAAAATGTCATTAAAGATACCAAGGACAATAGAATGTAAGAGTGTTTCGTTTAACCAAGACTAATTAGTGGTGCTCAAATCCAAACAGTATTAAAATCCTAATGATTAAGATGTAGAGCTTTTATCATCAAAAATATAAATCCAAAAAATTGTATCAAATCTGGCTAAGGCTATCTACATGTACACCTTGAAAATAAAAAAACCTTGGGATTTAAATATTTTTCGAAATTTAAGGGCAAAATAATGATATTGTTATCCATTGCTGAAGCGAGCCCTTTAACTGGAAATAATGATATTGTTACCCATTGCTGAAGCGAGACCTTTAACTGGAAATAATGATATTGTTACCCATTGCTGAAGCGAGTCCTTTAACTAGAAATAATGATATTGTTACCCATTGCTGAAGCGAGCCCTTTAATTAGTAATGATATTGTTACCCATTGCTGAAGCGAGCCCTTTAATTAGAAATAATGATATTGTTACCCATTGCTGAAGCGAGCCCTTTAATTAGAAATAATGATATTGTTACCCATTGCTGAAGCGAGCCCTTTAACTAGAAATAATGATATAGTTACCCATTGCTGAAGTGAGCCCTTTAATTAGAAATAATGATATTGTTACCCATTGCTGAAGCGAGCCCTTTAACTAGAAATAATGATATTGTTACCCATTGCTGAAGCGAGCCCTTTAACTAGAAATAATGATATCGTTACCCATTGCTGAAGCGAGCCCTTTAACTAGAAATAATAATATTGTTACCAATTGCTAAAGCGAGCCAGTTAACTAGAAATAATGATATTGTTACCCATTGCTAAAGCCAGCCCTTTAATTAGAAATAATGATATTGTTACCAGGCTGAAGCGAGCCCTTTAATTAGAAATAATGATATTGTTACCCATTGCTGAAGCGAGCCCTTTAACTAGAAATAATGATATTGTTACCCATTGCTGAAGCGAGCCCTTTAACTAGAAATAATGATATCGTTACCCATTGCTGAAGCGAGCCCTTTAACTAGAAATAATGATATCGTTACCCATTGCTGAAGCGAGCCCTTTAACTAGAAATAATAATATTGTTACCAATTGCTAAAGCGAGCCAGTTAACTAGAAATAATGATATTGTTACCCATTGCTAAAGCCAGCCCTTTAATTAGAAATAATGATATTGTTACCAGGCTGAAGCGAGCCCTTTAATTAGAAATAATGATATTGTTACCCATTGCTGAAGCGAGCCCTTTAACTAGAAATAATGATATTGTTACCCATTGCTGAAGCGAGCCCTTTAACTAGAAATAATGATATCGTTACCCATTGCTGAAGCGAGCCCTTTAACTAGAAATAATAATATTGTTACCAATTGCTAAAGCGAGCCAGTTAACTAGAAATAATGATATTGTTACCCATTGCTAAAGCCAGCCCTTTAATTAGAAATAATGATATTGTTACCAGGCTGAAGCGAGCCCTTTAACTAGAAATAATGATATTGTTACCCATTGCTGAATCGAGCCCTTTAACTAGAAATAATGATATTGTTACCCATTGCTGAATCGAGCCCTTTAACTAGAAATAATGATATAGTTACCCATTGCTGAATCGAGCCCTTTAATTAGAAATAATGATATTGTTACCCATTGCTGAAGTGAGCCCTTTAACTAGAAATAATGATATTGTTACCCATTGCTGAAGCAAGCCCTTTATTTCGAAATAATGATATTGTTACCCATTGCTGAAGCGAGTCCTTTATTTAGAAATAATGATATAGTTACCCATTGCTGAAGCAAGCCCTTTATTTCGAAATAATGATATTGTTACCCATTGCTGAAGCGAGTCCTTTATTTAGAAATAATGATATAGTTACCCATTGCTGAAGCAAGCCCTTTATTTCGAAATAATGATATTGTTACCCATTGCTGAAGCGAGCCCTTTAATTAGAAATAATGATATTGTTACCCATTGCTGAAGCGAGCCCTTTAACTAGAAATAATGATATTGTTACCCATTAATGAGGCGAGCCCTTTAACTAGAAATAATGATATTGTTACCCATTGCTGAAGCGAGTCCTTTATTTAGAAATAATGATATTGTTACCCATTGCTGAAGCGAGCCCTTTAACTAGAAATAATGATATTGTTACCCATTGCTGAAGCGAGCCCTTTAACTAGAAATAATGATATTGTTACCCATTGCTGAAGCGAGCCCTTTAACTAGAAATAATGATATTGTTACCCATTGCTGAAGTGAGCCCTTTAACTAGAAATAATAATATTGTTACCCATTGCTGAAGCGAGCCCTTTAATTAGAAATAATGATATTGTTACCAATTGCTAAAGCGAGCCAGTTAACTAGAAATAATGATATTGTTACCTATTGCTAAAGCCAGCCCTTTAATTAGAAATAATGATATTGTTACCAGGCTGAAGCGAGCCCTTCAATTAGAAATAATGATATTGTTACCCATTGCTGAAGTGAGTCCTTTAATTAGAAATAATGATATTGTTACCCATTGCTGAAGCGAGCCCTTTAATTAGAAATAATGATATTGTTACCCATTGCTGAAGCTAGCCCTTTAACTGGAAATAATGATATTGTTACCCATTGCTAAAGCCAGCCCTTTAACTAGAAATAATGATATTGTTACCCATTGCTGAAGTGAGCCCTTTAACTGGAAATAATGATATCGTTACCCATTGCTGAATCGAGCCCTTTAATTAGAAATAATGATATTGTTACCCATTGCTGAAGTGAGCCCTTTAACTGGAAATAATGATATCGTTACCCATTGCTGAATCGAGCCCTTTAACTAGAAATAATGATATTGTTACCCATTGCTGAAGCGAGTCCTTTATTTAGAAATAATGATATAGTTACCCATTGCTGAAGCAAGCCCTTTAATTAGAAATAATGATATTGTTACCCATTGCTGAAGCGAGCCCTTTAACTGGAAATAATGATATCGTTACCCATTGCTGAATCGAGCCCTTTAACTAGAAATAATGATATTGTTACCCATTGCTGAAGCGAGTCCTTTATTTAGAAATAATGATATAGTTACCCATTGCTGAAGCAAGCCCTTTATTTCGAAATAATGATATTGTTACCCATTGCTGAAGCGAGCCCTTTAATTAGAAATAATGATATTGTTACCCATTGCTGAAGCGAGCCCTTTAATTGATGAAGACTTTTTCTTGTTGAGATTGGATGGAACTTCTTCTTGTTTACTTTTAACTGAGAAGGCAATCCTGACTTCAATTTCACCACGATATTTATTGTCTGGTGTTTTGTTAGGTTTACCAAGAAGCTGTACCCATCTGAAACAGATTCAAAATGAGCCTAAAAATGTCTTAATGGAAATCTGTACTTATTAATATATTAACCTTAATTAATGAATGTCACAATAAAACTTAAATTACTTGCAAAATATACCACATTTCTTTTTAACCACCATCCACTATAGGATTAAACGCTTTTTTTGCAATTCATCGATGTATGAACAAGGTTGACTCACTGACAAACAAATAAATGGCCAAAGGCAGTTTACGATAAGTTTGTGAGTTAGTCGACCTCGTTCATAATCGTTTAATCCTTATAATTCTTCCAAAATTGTTTTTATATATTTACATTCTTTTCCCACATTAAAATTTCATTATAAGTGTGTGATGCATAGGAATATATACCACGAACTGAAAAACCTTCAAGTCCAATTATCTCCCCTGAATTATATCCGACAGCGACGAAAATTCTTCGTGTACATCTACATATGATGTACTTCCTTCATGTAAAGTTTCATCAAAATCTGTGAAGCAGTTTAGGAGGAGAAGTGATGTGAACAGACGGACAGATAGACAGGGTGATTCCTTTATACCGCCCTCCCACCCAAACAAGTTTGCGGGGGTATAATGATTGTCAAGCTGGCTTAAACTTTCCCGGTCATAAAAAATAATTAACTACTAACCATACCATTCAAATATACTGTATACAATTCATTTTGAGACATTTAACATACAATGAACAAAACTTTAACCCAGTATTAACAACCAACTGTCAATAAGCATAACATGGAAAACCAGATCATTCCAATGCTACAACTGCCAAAAAGAACAAACAATGCTGTTTATATGGTCAGTCTTTCATAGTGATGTAAAAATATGTTAATTCAATGGGCTTTTTGTGTTTAACGCCACTTTCAGCTATATTGATGGCGTCCAGTTTTTTTGGTGGAGGAAGCCAAAGTACCCAGAGAAAACCTTAAACCTTCAGTAGGAAAACAGGCAATCATTGTAAATTAAGATTGGAGTTGAGTACACCCTGCCGGCAGTGAGACTTGAACCTGCAATCTCAGTGTTCACAGACCACGTAATCAACAATAGATGACCTAACATAACCACCCCTTACATGAATTAGATTTTATCTCATGGCTCTTTACTTACTGACTTGAAGGTCTTTCATATACTTTATACTGCCACAGTGGCACACTACTTAAGATTTTGTCTCGTGGCTATTTACTTACTGACTTGAAGGTCTTTCATATACTTTATACTGCCACAGTGCCACACTACTTACATGTAGATTTTGGCTGATGGCTATTTACTTACTGTCTAGAAGGTCTTTCATATACATGTACTTTATACTGCCACAGTGGCACACTACTTAGATTTTGTCTTGTGGCTCTTTATACTTACTGACTAGAAGGTCTTTCATAAACTTTATACTGCCACAGTGGCACACTACTTAAGATTTTGTCTTGTGGCTCTTTACTTACTGACTAGAAGGCATTTCATATACTTTATACTGCCACAGTGGCACACTACTTAGATTTTCTCTGGTGGATATTTACTTACTGACTAGAGGGTCTTTCATATACTTTTTTACTGCCACAGTGGCACACTACTTAAGCTTTTGTCTTGTGGCTATTTACTTACTGACTAGAAGGTCTTTCATATACTTTATACCGCCACAGTGGCACACTACTTAGATTTTCTCCCGTGGCTATTTACTTACTGACTAGAAGGTCTTTCATATACTTTATACTGCCACAGTGGCACACTACAATATCCAATAAAATCATCTGACAGCATGCCTCTATGCATCACATGTAACTGAACCTCTGACTGAATATGTGGTAGTTGTCTGAAATAAAAGACATGCTTGGATATTTGTTGTTGTAACTGTTGGTGACATCTCAATATATTTAGATAAAAACTTTACAGCAACAACTCTTTTGTATTACAATATTATTTCGGAAACTTAACAAGTGTAATAAACAGATGTTCTAAAGACAAAGTTAAAATCTTGTATTGTTTGCAAATATATATTACATTGTTTAAGAAACATTTATGTCTTAAAGTGGACTTACAAATCACACTGTTCAAACCATTCTGGATTCAGGGCATTTTTTATGGTTGATGTCTGAAACTTTTCTTTACCAAGTTGTACAGCAACAAAAACATCTGATAACTTGGATCCTTCAATGAAAAAATGTATAAACATGAATCACATCAGCAACTGATTATACATCAGCTACTGACTATACATCAGCTACTGACTATACATCAGCTACTGACTATACATTAGCTACTGACTATACATCAGCTACTGACTATACATCAGCAACTGACTATACATCAGCTAGTGACTACAAATCAGCTACTGACTATACATCAGCTACTGACTATACATCAGCTAGTGACTATACATCAGCTACTGACTACACATCAGCTACTGACTATACATCAGCTACTGACTATACATCAGCTACTGATTATACATCAGCTACTAACTATACATCAGCTACTGACTATACATCAGCTACTGACTACACATCAGCTACTGACTACACGATCAGCTACTGACTATACATCAGCTACTGACTATACATCAGCTACTGACTATACATCAGCTACTGACTACACATCAGCTACTGACTATACATCAGCAACTGACTATACATCAGCAACTGACTATACATCAGCTACTGACTACACATCAGCTACTGACTATACATCAGCTACTGACTATACATCAGCTATACATCAGCTAGTGACTATACATCAGCTACTGACTATACATCAGCTACTGACTACACATCAGCTACTGACTATACATCAGCTACTGACTACACATCAGCTACTGACTATACATCAGCTACTGACTATACATCAGCTACTGACTATACATCAGCTAGTGACTACACATCAGCTACTGATTATACATCAGCTACTGACTATACATCAGCTACTGACTACACATCAGCAACTGACTATACATCAGCTACTGACTACACATCAGCTACTGACTATACATCAGCTACTGACTATACATCAGCTACTGACTATACATCAGCTAGTGACTATACATCAGCTACTGACTATACATCAGCTACTGACTACAAATCAGCTAGTGACTATACATCAGCTACTGACTATACATCAGCTACTGACTATACATCAGCTAGTGACTACACATCAGCTACTGACTATACATCAGCTACTGACTATACATCAGCTAGTGACTATACATCAGCTACTGACTACACATCAGCTACTGACTATACATCAGCTACTGACTATACATCAGCTACTGACTATACATCAGCTACTGACTATACATCAGCTACTGACTACACATCAGCTACTGACTATACATCAGCTACTGACTATACATCAGCTACTGACTATACATCAGCTAGTGACTACAAATCAGCTAGTGACTATACATCAGCTAGTGACTATACATCAGCTACTGACTACACTTCAGCTACTGACTATACATCAGCTAGTGACTACACATCAGCAACTGATTATACATCAGCTACTGACTATACATCAGCTACTGACTATACATCAGCTACTGACTATACATTAGCTACTGACTATACATCAGCTACTGACTATACATCAGCTACTGACTATACATCAGCTACTGACTACACATCAGCTACTGACTATACATTAGCTACTGACTATACATCAGCTACTGACTATACATTAGCTACTGACTATACACTAGCTACTGACTATACATCAGCTACTGACTATACATTAGCTACTGACTATACATCAGCTACTGACTAACCTCCTTTGCTCTTTGTTGGAAGATTTCTTGCCCTCAAAACTGAAATAAGAAGAACATTTTGTTTTTATTACATTTGGTATATATTGCTCAATACATATTTTAACATCAGTGTATGCTTATATATACTGGATGCCAATGAAAATGAAACACTTTATTTTTTGGAATATTTTTGATGTTTGTAAAAGTTTAATAAATTGGCAAAGGTAGATGTGTTAGAGTAACCAATCAATACATTAACAATCTACTGATTTTTTAAACTTTCTCTCCTACAGTTACCCCTTACAAAAACACAGAATATTTGTTTTGGCATATAGACATGATGAATAACCCCAAAACAAGTCAATTTGTTAACCTTTACTTACTGCTACAAAAATCCCATCTAAAGTTTTCAAGTTTTACTCTATACAAATGTGATAATGCTAAGGCTTTCAGACAACCAGGGACATGAGGTTTTGGGCATGATCCAATGATAGATGTCTCGACATGAAATCGCTCGTCAGATGCATTGTTGACTGTCTACATTTATTCGCTTGGCCCAATGGGTTCAGTGAATAACAGGCCATGCCCAGGAAGTCAACGAGCAACGACCCCTCAACAAGATAATTACATTCGCCTCCAGCATTTACAAGATCGATTCCAAACCACTGTACAGACGCCACATGAGATGACTGGAACGCAGGAAGTCCAATTGGATCCAAATCAATTAGATGTCAACTGCACCAAAATGGACTCAAAATGGAGCAAGACGACCTTTCTGAGGAAACATGCTCACCCCTCAGCAGCGTAAAAACTGACTTGCATAAAGACAAGCGTGTCAACAATGGGCACACAGACAATGGGCATCTGTGTGGTGGTCTGATGAATTACGTTTCTACTAAAGACACAGTGACGGACGAACATGTGTGGAGGCATCAAGGTGAACGATACGCTGATCCTTGTGTTCAAGAGACAGATCGTTGAATGATATAGTCGAAAAATACTGAAAGTGACGTTAAACACTATTCAAACCAAGCTTATGACAATTACTTGTTCACCTTATCTTACAGCAAACACTGGAAAACTCATTTGTTTAATCATGTATCATGTTTATAGGGTCAATATTCCTAGTATTAACAGACTGAAAGAGAATAGCTGCCTTTAGGAACTTAAGACACATGTCTACACATAATATTTCAATCAGAAAATATTAACTAAAACATCAAAAAAGAATGATTTAACATCATTTTTGTTATTGAGACATAAAATAATTGTATTTTATATGCCCAGAATTTATCACCAAGTGTGTTATCCATTTTACTGCACAAGCATGGGTCATATGTGGCCAAAGACCCTTCACTGTTATATGTGCCTATACATGTACTATACTTTTTCTCATAGTTCACTTCCAGTAATTAAACGTATCCAGGAAATAAACAAATGGCGTGTAATCCATTTGAACCACATAAAATGTTTCAAAAAATTAAATACACTAATTCTGGGCAATTACTTAGACCCGATAAACAAGTATCTTCTGTGAACTACTAGTATCAAGCGACTTGAGACAGATTGTCAGAAATAACAGGGCGACGAACTTCGCTTTTGAGGCACCTAAGGACAACTTCAGGTCCTAAAGGGCGATAAAACTTAGCCCAGTGTGGTGAGCCTTGCTCATAGAATGGAGAAGCAATCCTAGGAATAATTTTATGCTTAAATGTCGAAAAATGAAAGTCCAATGAGTTGATTATAACCTGTAATGTATATATGTGATTGTACAATGTTGATACACTAAAATATATATTTGTTATTTATTTGAAGCCAATAAACAGACCATTGATATGTATATTGATCTAAATTAAAGTTTGTATACTATCTGGGTGATAAAAAACCTTGTACCTTATATATGTGAAACAAGATGTAATTTAGTCTGACCTACTTTTTGACATCATAATCATAACCAATGATTTTCTATGACAGCCAGGTTTACTCTCATTCTATAAATGAAATGTGACATCATAATGCGTGTGGCGGTAGGAACTATATTTCTACGGTTCTTTTTATATTAAAATTTTTAATTTGAAACATTCAGTTTTCGGCTGACTTTTTTATACTTCTTAATTTTATATAAACTTACATTTAAGTGCAGGTACAACTACCTGTATCACATCTCAACTGTTGCATACATTCTGTATCACAACTCGATGCTACCCATATCGTAGTGATACGAATGTACACAACTGTCTCAACTAGGCAGAATTTTACTGCCCTTAATCCAAAGTTAGTATTGTTTTGTGATTTGTCATATTAACACAAAAAAAGGTAGGATTATTCGTTCGAGGTGAACTGTCTCAACATGATACAGGTTTTTGTACCTACACATAATGTATGTAATATTTATAAAATTATATATTTTACAAAAGACAAAAGAACCCAGGGCGAACATAATCAGGGTGAACTGACCGAGGGCAAACAGGTACATTTATAAAGGTAATGGCATCAGGTCATCGGACAAAATATGACCAAGCTAAGTGTATGATAAATAATATTATCTAAAATTAAGATTTGTCAAAAGCTCAAGATTAAGCAAATGATACAACCTGGGTAATAAAAAACCTTGTATCATCTATATATCTGCTACAAGATGTATTTTTGTCTGACCTACTTTTTGATGTCATAATGAATGTTATAACCAATGATTCAATACAACAGCGATGGTGACTATCATTTTATACTAGAAAATGAAATGTGACGTCATAATGTGTGGGACTATATTTTATGTCAAAATGCTTCGTTAAATATTAAACAATTTTAAAATTGAAACATTCAGGGTGTTAAACCCTTGTTATACTTGTTAATTTTAGATAAACCTTTTACATACATTGAAGCACAAGTACAACTGCTAGTACATGTATCACGTATCGACAGTTTATACATTCTGTATCACAACTCGGTGATACGTGTCTCGTAGTGATACGAAGGCAAACACTTGTTTCAACGTGATACAGGTAGCTGTACCTACACATAATGAATGTAAAATAATATATATCTCACCTAAATGTTTTTAGCAGAACTTGAAAGATTCTGATCTCACGAATATGTGTTCTTCAATGACACATTCAAGGAATATTTGTTTGTTTGATGGTGTTTAACGCCACTTTCAGCAATTTTTCAGCTATATCATGGTGTCCAGTTTTTATTGGGAGAGGAAGCCGGAGTACCCGGAGAAAACCCCTGACCTGCGGTAGGAAAACTGGCAATCCTTGTCAATTAAGATTGAGTCGAATACACCCTGCCTGCAGTGAGAATCGAACCCTCAATCTCAGTGTTGACAGACCACGTGATTAATAGTAGACGAACTACCTTGACCACTCGGCCACCGAGGCCTCCATTCGGTAATAAATTAATTGTAACATTTGCTTTCTATTTACAAATTAATTAAATTTACATATATGCCGTACGCATTCGCAGTTACTGATTTTTCATAAAATGGTGGCCTCCATGTTGAGGTACGTCACCGGAGCAATACCAGGAAAGCCTATAAAAAGACCGGCAGATAATTCAATAAATGAAAGGAAAAGAAAGAAAAAATATGGAGAAAAAATGGAACGAACTTTCCGGGAAGCATGGTTTGAGGGGCGGTCATGGTTGAAATATGACGCACAGTCAAATGTTATGTTTTGCATGCCAAAGTTGACCCATAAAGTTTTTTTTTAGGACCTATGAATTTTCCTTTGGACCTGTCAAAATTTTAAATCTACAGGTCCGACTGACCTGTGGATTCAAATCCTTATTTCTTTGACTGTTATGATAATCTAATATTTATGAACAAATAATTACTCTTTATCCCACAGAATTGATTTTTGTAACGGCCCGATACGTCCTACATTAGGTCAAATAGCTAGGGGAGAGCACTCTTATTCATTTCAATAAAAGTACTAAAAGTACTGTTAGTAGAAATAAAATACATTCAAAATGGATGCTATAATAAACAATTTGTTTAATAAAAAATGATTATGAATAAGAATAAATGAATTAAATTAATATATAATGTATACCTTTACTATGAGTATTAAATGATTTACACAATAGTCCATACATATGAATAGCTAATATTAGACTACATTTTAATAGGAGATGATTAATACAGTTAGTTAGTTTGTTTATTTATAATTTTTGTTTTTATTTAATGTACCTGGCGAGAACTACTCTCTTACCTGTACATCTATTTTATAGTCTTACTGCAGTGTACCTGCATTTTAACACATGCAAAATTTACTCACCAGTAAACTGTACGTGCGTTGGTTCCCAGGTCATTTTAAACACATTTCCAGTTGATGAAGATATAGAAATTTTCACAACATTCTTTATTAATTCGTGGAATCTGGAGTCATATTACATGTTTTCTCTACAGCTGACAGATGACATATCTGATGATTCATTTAAAAAATACTCATCATGTGAGTATTTTATTCGGGTTTCAATGTTTAAAAATACTCTTGATACATCGTAAAAATATGTTTGCAAATATAGCTTAAAAAAGTCAAACAGGTTAACAAATGCTACAAAAGACCAACTGTTTACAGTTATCGCTAAATCGTGTTGTAATCCGGAAGTACCACCTTCGTAACATTGCAGTGGTCAATCTAAGTACCCAAATACTATGTGTAAAAAAGCATGATGTATAACGGACGCAACTGTAATCTGCTAAAATAAGTTTGGACCCTCCGTTATTACAAGGAACATCAATCCATTATTTCTAGCTAAAATACCCTATAGTTGATCCGTCCAAGAACAATGTTCCTTGTTTACATTGTTTACAGGTAAATACACTAAAGCATACCTGACATGCTTGGCTCTGTGCTTAATTTTAGGCATTAGTGCTAGTCTTTTTACTGTTTTATGTATTGTCCAATCTCCCCCTTTAGTTTATACCTACCTAAATATTAAGCAAATGTATATTTATTTAGAATGTCAGTCTATGTATGCTTACAATGTTTTAAATATAAACCGCTTTATGTTATGTAACTGTAATGTCTGTGCCAGTGCTTCCTTTTATTGCTTTGTAACTTTAACCTTAGTTTTAGTCTGCATAGTGCTTCCCTTTATTGCTTTGTAACTTTTAGCTTAGTTTTAGTCTGCATAGTGCTTCCCTTTATTGCTTTGTAACTTTTAGCTTAGTTTTAGTCTACATAGTGCTTTCTATTGCTTTGTAACTTTTAACTTAGTTTAAGTCTGCATTATGGCTAGCTACAGTATGTTCTTTTACTTAATCTTCTCGCTCCACCCTTTTAGCATGTGCTGCCTGCATGATTAGCAAATATCTACATAGTATGTCTTTTTATGCGTTTTTATAGCATTTTAACTTTGAATGCATGTCTTGTACCTATGTCTGTGTCAGTTTTAACATATGTATTGTTTGTATTGTAAGCCTATTATTTCTGTGAGTTTTTTTTTCTGTTGGGTTTAAAGCTGTTTATTGTTATATATGTAACCAACTTCAATAAATAAAATTTACTTGACTTGAATAATACAATATTCCTCACTTGAGTATACTTTTGTTTATTTTAATCTGTCATTGCATGGGTCACATTGATCTTTTTCTACCCCCTTTTTAACTGTATTGGGGAGGTGTATTGTTAAAAAATATTTATAGTTTTTCCAAATGTTATAATTATCTCTGGCTCTGTGCTCATCTTTTGTCAAAAATGAGCTAAAGGGACTTTTTTACTTTTTATAAATAGTAGTCAGATATTACTGTGAACATTGCATACATATTTGCATTCATAAAATGAAGGATGAATTGAAATACTAACTGATTAATTTTCATAGTGTACATGTAAGTTATTTTATCAGCACCAATCTATCGTTTCATATCTTACTGTTAAATGACGATGAACACACATCCACTCCATAGAGTAACAGAAAGCAGAAGTTATTACAAAACTTTTGTTTCACAACTGTCCGAGTGTTGAAATAAACTCATTCAATATGACGCCAAACAATACCAGTAACTTATTAAAAGTGACCCAGAAATGAAACTCTACCAGATTCTTAAATAAAGCCGGGAATATTATTTTGCCTATGAAAATCTCACATGGACTTGTCGAACTCCATCGAATAATTTTATTGATAAAAACTGTAAATGGGTTACACAATGGACAACTGTTTTCATTTGTGTGAATTTGTCTTTTACTTTTCTGTATATACATTGTATTTACTTTGCTTAAAAATTTTGTTAGCTGAAAACATAATAAAATTAAAATATTTACATATCACCTGCGATAAATACACATTTTTTTCAAACCCTGCAGTAATAATGGCATGTAAAAATCGATTTGAGTATAACAAAATCTACCTAGTATTATTCGAAAGTGCAAGTAAATTGATTTTTTGCAAGCGCCTGTGCTACAGTCAAACAATATGATCAGAAAGATTGAGAAGTCCTGTTTTTACGCTTTCCCGAAAAATCAGAATGTTTCTGGTATTTTCAACTACAATTATTCCATTTATAAACAAAAAACAAAGGGTTGACAGCGTGTCAATGAAGACACTGTAGTTAGTAGCAACAGCTCAGGCAATGTAATACGTTAAGAAAACATTATCACAACGGAGTCAGTAACAACAACCCTGGCAAAGTCATCATTGGTGTCAGTGAAGCATTCCCGACAAACCAACACGAAAGCAAGCATCGTGACACTGGAGTAAAAGCAATTTAATACAAACAGATTATCCAACCGTCCTTCAGAGTCAGTCAGTAAAACAAATCGAGGCAAAGTAATGCGAACAGATTATCCAACTGTCTTTCAGAGACAGTCAGTAAAAAACGTCCAGGCAAAGTAATAAGAACAGATTATCCAACTGTCCTTCAGAGTCAGTCAGTAAAAAACGTCCAGACAAAGTAATACAGATTATCCAACTGTTCTTCAGAGTCAGTCAGTAAAAAACGTCCAGGCAAAGTAATACAAACAGATTATCCAACTGTCCTTCGGAATCAGTCAGTAAAAAAGTCCAGGCAAAGTAATACAAACAGATTATCCAACTGTCCTTCAGAGTCAGTCAGTAAACTAGAGTAAAAAACCTGTGAGCAATGCTCACCATTGATACCCCCCGCTTCACAATTACTTTGAAAATTCAGGTGATCTTAATTATGAAATTGAAACTTTATCTAGTTAAACGTGAAGGCGAAGTTGCAGATAAAACATGTAACCCTCCCCAATCCCCCAAAGAATGGCATCCCCTATGTCAATGACAAAGTCCATGTTTTTCTATGGGAAACCTCCAATAATATTCTGATCAAAATGTTTAATATCCAGTGCACAATGGCAATATGTGACCAAGATTCTGTGTAAGTTTCAACAAATTCCATTCAGTGGTGTAGGAGGAGTTGCAAATAAAAGATGGGTATCCCCTTATGTCCATGCTTTTCTATGGGAAACCCCAAATATCATTCCGATCAAAATGTTAAATATCTCCTGCACAATGGCACTATGTGACATGGATTCTGTGTAAGTTTCATCAAACTTTCCATTCAGTGGTGTAGGAGGAGTTGCACATAAGAGATGGGTATTCCCTTATGTCAATGACAGTCCATATTTTTCTATGGGAAACCCCAAATATCATTCCGATCAAAATGTTAAATATCTCCTGCACAATGGCACCATGTGACATGGATTCTATGTAAGTTTCAACAAATTCCATTCAGTGGTGTAGGAATGATGGGTATCCCTTATGTCCATGACAAAGTCCATGTTTTTCTATGGGAAACCCCAAATATCATTCCAATCGAAATGTTTAATATCTGGTGCACAATGGCAATATGTGACAACATTCTGTGTAAGTTTCATCCAATTCCATTTAGTGGTGTTGGAGGAGTCGCACATAAGAAATGGGTATCCCCTTATGTCAATGACAGTCCGTGTTTTTCTATGGGAAACCCCAAATATCATTCCGATCAAAATAATAAATATCTCCTGCACAATGGCACTATGTGACAAGGATTCTGTGTAAGTTTCAACAAATTCCATTCAGTGGTGTAGGAGTTGCACATAATAGATGAGGACCCCCTTAGGTCAATGACAAAGTCCATGTTTTTCTATGGGAAACCCCAAATATCATTCCGATCAAAATGTTAAATATCTCCTGCACAATGGCACTATGTGACAAAGATTCTGTGTAAGTTTCATCAAATTCCATTCAGTGGTGTAGGAGGAGTTGCAAATAAGAGAAAGTGTAACGAACGGACAGACGGACGGACACCATGAACAGCATCGACTTTGCTTCATGATCACAAAGCTTACTTTTGTTGGTTTTAAATGATTTTTAATACCACTTTTAACAATATAGTTCAGGTATATGGTGTCAAAAAGTTATTTGGAGAAGTCGGAGTGCCCCCGACAATTTGCATGCCGACATTCCTTTAAAGTTGAATAGCCCAGAGAGGAAGTCAGAGTGCCCCCGACAATTTGCAAGAAAACCGACAATCCTTTAAAGTTGAATAGCCCAGAGAAGAAGTCAGAGTGCCCCCGACAATTTGCAAGAAAACCGACAATCCTTTAAAGTTGAATAGCCCAGAGAACAAGTCAGAGTGCCCCCGACAATCCTTTAAAGGTGAATAACCTAGAGAAGAAGTCCGAGTGCCCCCGACAATTTGCAAGAAAACCGACAATCCTTTAAGGTTGGATAGCACAGAGAACACTGAGTGCCCCCGACAATTTGCAATAAAACCGACAATCCTTTAAAGTTGAATAGCCCAGAGAACAAGTCAGAGTGCCCCCGACAATCCTTTAAAGGTGAATAACCTAGAGAAGAAGTCCGAGTGCCCCCGACAATTTGCAAGAAAATCGACAATCCTTTAAAGTTGAATAGCCCAGAGAACAAGTCAGAGTGCCCCCGACAATCCTTTAAAGGTGAATAACCTAGAGAAGAAGTCAGAGTGCCCCCGACAATTTGCAAGAAAACCGACAATCCTTTAAAGTTGAATAGCCCAGAGAACAAGTCAGAGTGCCCCCGACAATCCTTTAAAGGTGAATAACCTAGAGAAGAAGTCCGAGTGCCCCCGACAATTTGCAAGAAAATCGACAATCCTTTAAAGTTGAATAGCCCAGAGAACAAGTCAGAGTGCCCCCGACAATCCTTTAAAGGTGAATAACCTAGAGAAGAAGTCAGAGTGCCCCCGACAATTTGCAAGAAAACCGACAATCGTTTAAAGTTGAATAGCCCAGAGAAGAAGTCAGAGTGCCCCGGACAATTTGGAAGAAAACCGACAATCCTTTAAAGTTGAATAGCCCAGAGAAGAAGTCAAAGTGCCCCCGACAGTCCTTAAAAGTTGAATAGCATAGAGAAGAAGTCAGAGTGCCCCCGACAATTTGCAACAAAACCGACAATCCTTTAAAGTTGAATAGGCCAGAGAACAAGTTAGAGTGCCCCCGAAAATTTGCAAGAAAACCGACAATCCTTTAAAGTTGAATAGCCCAGAGAAGAAGTCAGAGTGCCCCCGACAATTTGCAACAAAACCGACAATCCTTTAAAGTTGAATAGCCCAGAGAAGAAGTCCGAGTGCCCCCGACAATTTGCAAGAAAACCAACAATCGTTTAAAGTTGAATAGCCCAGAGAAGAAGTCAGAGTGCCCCCGACAATTTGCAAGAAAACCGACAATCGTTTAAAGTTGAATAGCCCGGAGAAGAAGTCAGAGTGCCCCGGACAATTTGGAAGAAAACCGACAATCCTTTAAAGTTGAATAGCCCAGAGAAGAAGTCAAAGTGCCCCCGACAGTCCTTAAAAGTTGAATAGCATAGAGAAGAAGTCAGAGTGCCCCCGACAATTTGCAACAAAACCGACAATCCTTTAAAGTTGAATAGCCCAGAGAAGAAGTTAGAGTGCCCCCGAAAATTTGCAAGAAAACCGACAATCCTTTAAAGTTGAATAGCCCAGAGAAGAAGTCAGAGTGCCCCGACAGTCCTTAAAAGTTGAATAGCCTAGAGAAGAAGTCAGAGTGCCCCCGACAATTTGCAACAAAACCGACAATCCTTTAAAGTTGAATAGCCCAGAGAAGAAGTTAGAGTGCCCCCGACAATTTGCAAGAAAACCGACAATCCTTTAAAGTTGAATAGCCCAGAGAAGAAGTCAGAGTGCCCCCGACAGTCCTTAAAAGTTGAATAGCCTAGAGAAGAAGTCAGAGTGCCCCCGACAATTTGCAACAAAACCGACAATCCTTTAAAGTTGGATAGCCCAGAGAAGAAGTCCGAGTGCCCCCGACAATTTGCAAGAAAACCAACAATCGTTTAAAGTTGAATAGCCCAGAGAAGAAGTCAGAGTGCCCCCGACAGTCCTTAAAAGTTGAATAGCCTAGAGAAGAAGTCAGAGTGCCCCCGACAATTTGCAACAAAACCGACAATCCTTTAAAGTTGGATAGCCCAGAGAAGAAGTCCGAGTGCCCCCGACAATTTGCAAGAAAACCAACAATCGTTTAAAGTTGAATAGCCCGGAGAAGAAGTCAGAGTGCCCCCGGCAATTTGCAAGAAAACCGACAATCCTTAAAAGTTGAATAGCCGAGAGAAGAAGTCAGAGTGCCCCCGACAATTTGCAACAAAACCGACAATCCTTTAAAGTTGAATAGCCCAGAGAACAAGTCAGAGTGCCCCCGACAATTTGCAACAAAACCAACAATCCTTTAAAGTTGAATAGCCCAGAGATGAAGTCAGAGTGCCCCCCACAATTTGCAAGAAAACAGACAATCCTTTAAAGTTGAATAGCCCAGAGAACAAGTCAGAGTGCCCCCGACAATTTGCAACAAAACCAACAATCCTTTAAAGTTGAATAGCCCAGAGATGAAGTCAGAGTGCCCCCCACAATTTGCAAGAAAACAGACAATCCTTTAAAGTTGAATAGCCCAGAGAACAAGTCAGAGTGCCCCCCACAATTTGCAAGATAACCGACAATCTTTTTAAAGTAAATAGCCCGTGCCTTACATGATACAGACGATAGTACATACTGATTATATACAACACTGGGGATAATATAAGGACTTATTTGGAATAATGAATGGTGAACAAGCTATTTTATATAACAGCTGAAGAAAATATATAACAAACCTATCATTTCATGTACTTTAATAAATCTGGCGATAAACTAATTAAATACAATATAAAATTTCATAAACGAAATATTTACTGGCTGATAACAAAAGCAGGTTTGATGTAAACTACAATATTAACAACTTGCATTGATAATACATGTATACTGAAAAAATAATATTATGTTTTAACAATAGCTCATTTAAACAAACAACCTTCTTGATATCACTTAATGTATAGCCCCCTTCCTTCCCTCAATTATATAGTCCCATCCCTCCTTCATCTAAGATCTCATCTTCATATCACTTCCTATATAGTCCCCGTCCCTCCCTCAATTATATCGTCCCATCCCTCCTTCATCTAAGATCTCATCTTCATATCACTTCCTATATAGTCCCCGTCCCTCCCTCAATTATATAGTCCCATCCCTCCTTCATCTAAGATCTCATCTTCATATCACTTCCTATATAGTCCCCGTCCCTCCCTCAATTATATAGTCCCATCCCTCCTTCATCTAAGATCTCATCTTCATATCACTTCCTATATAGTCCCCGTCCCTCCCTCAATTATATAGTCCCATCCCTCCTTCATCTAAGATCTCATCTTGATATCACTTCCTATATAGTCCCCATCCCTCCCTCAATTATATAGTCCCATCCCTCCTTCATCTAAGATCTCATCTTGATATCACTTCCTATATAGTCCCCATCCCTCCCTCAATTATATAGTCCCATCCCTCCTTCATCTAAGATCTCATCTTCATATCACTTCCTATATAGTCCCCATCCCTCCCTCAATTATATAGTCCCATCCCTCCTTCATCTAAGATCTCATCTTCATATCACTTCCTATATAGTCCCCGTCCCTCCCTCAATTATATAGTCCCATCCCTCCTTCATCTAAGATCTCATCTTGATATCACTTCCTATATAGTCCCCGTCCCTCCCTCAATTATATAGTCCCATCCCTCCTTCATCTAAGATCTCATCTTGATATCACTTCCTATATAGTCCCCATCCCTCCCTCAATTATATAGTACTGTCCCTCCCTCATCTAAGATCTCATCATAATATCATTTACTGTAAATTCCCCTTCCTCCCTCATCTAAGATCTCATCTTGATATCACTTGCTATATAGTCCCCGTCCCTTCCTCAATTATATAGTCCCTGTCCTTCCGTCATCTAAGATCTCATAAGATAATATCATTGATTAAAGTCTAAAAACTGCATTCTAAAAATGCATATTAATGACATCTTTGTTCTTTAGAAGACATAATGCCATATTAATATACTACTTAATGTAAATAAACAATAAAAACAAGAAACGGTGCATGAAAAACTGTGCTGTAATAAAGCCAATATGTAATGGAAAATAGTATACAATATTGTCTACCTCACTGTTAATCATTTACCTCAGAACATGAACAGATCATTATACTGAATGGAAAGGGTATTTTGCACATATTATTTGATGTTTGCAGTGGAGTTATGAAAAACATACAACAACATCTTTGATCATTGGCCTAGTTAGCCATGCATTGTAATTTCAGAGACAATGAAATACATGGACCATACATAATCTACAAAATTTACTTCAATTTCAGAAGAATAACTAAAGCAAAAGAAACTAAGTATTGATGTTTAAATATGTAACTGTAGGTCTCCAAGCAATAAAATAACATGCAGAGATTCTAAATAAACATGCTGGCTTTGGCCATTTTCCAGTCAGTTTTCAAATACAATTAGCTATTTAATTATATTGAACCATAAATCTCAACTCAGCATCACATTTAATACTGTAATACCGATATATTATTATATAATATAATATTCTTATGTACATGATACGTTGAATGCATTTATCTTTTTCCACCTGTCTATAGTGGGCAGCTCACTACAGGTCAGGTGAATTTATCTTTTCCACCTGTCTGTAGTGGGCAGCTCACTACAGGTCAGGTGAATTTATCTTTTCCACCTGTCTATAGTGGGCAGCTCACTACAGGTCATGTGAATTCATCTTTTTTCCACAAATTAAAAAAAGTTGATTTAACTTACTTAAATAAGACATTTTTATCTCTGGAATTACATCTGCTCCTGCATAAATGTTGAGGGTATCAAGAAGTTTTTGTTAAATATCACATTTTTTAATTCTATCAAAATTAAAAATTGATTCAGTAAAATTAATTTTATGTTTACTCTAAACCTGAACATTTGTTAAAAACTCTGTCCTAGGTTGTTAGGTATCTAACTGAGATGTCTTTTTCATAGCAAATTGGTTTCTAATTCATTTGTGGTCATGTTTTGAACCAATTTTTGTCAGTAGTTTCATATTTTTCAATTTTAAATGCATTATATTTAGTCACAAAAAAGGTGTTCTTTGACCTAGAGTCTAATTACTAACAACCAACCAATGGGAGCTATACAGATCTAACAACCAACCAATGGTAGCCAGCTATACAGATCTAACAAACAACCAATGGGAGCTATACAGATCTAACAAACAACCAATGGGAGCTATACAGATCTAACAACCAACCAATGGGAGCTATACAGATCTAACAACCAACCAATGGTAGCCAGCTATACAGATCTAACAACCAACCAATGGTATCCAGCTATACAGATCTAACAAACAACCAATGGGAGCTATACAGATCTAACAAACAACCAATGGGAGCTATACAGATCTAACAACCAACCAATTGGAGCTATACAGATCTAACAACCAACCAATGGGAGCTATACGGATCTAACAACCAACCAATGGGAGCTATACAGAGCTAACAAACAACCAATGAGAGGTATGCAAAATTAGGCAAACATCCAAGCAACAAAATGGGAATCACATTTTAAAATATAAAATCACAAAAGTCTAAAACTTTACATACTAATATGGAAACTTAAATGATCTTCTAACTTGAGAAATATTTTTATATAGAGACAAATTTAAATCTTATGAAAAAAAAAATTTGTCTAAGAAAACAAGAAAATGTTTTTTGGCAGATGTTTAGATTAGCACATATTGGTAAAGATTCCCTTTTCTAAGTTCACTTAATTAACATATTTGGCACAGCCCTACAGTAAAGAGATTTCATCATGTTTTAACTATGTAGCACATTTCATGAAAATGTCAAGTCATCTTCATAACACAAAACTTAAATGCAAAGGTAAAGCTGAGGTGGGATAATGAACGAACAGACAAACAAAGGTAAAGCTGAGGTGGGATATTGAACGAACAGACAAACAAAAGGAAAATCTATGTTCATCAACTTTCGTTGTTGGACATATAATTATCATACAAGTATATATGTCAATGTACAATTTATATATGGTACCTATCACATCACTGGAACTCCATGTGTACAAATCATTGACAATTCACTTATTGTATGTAATTGTCCCAACTACTCGCCAGATCATACAGATGATGGGTACGCCACTGTTTAACTTGTGCTGACCCTTGTTTTGTGGAGTTTTTGAAAGTTACACATAGGCAACTCATTCATCAACTTTCATCATGTTTATCTGGCACCATTACCACATAATTTTGGGTCCATTTAATAAACTAAGAATATGAATTGCCCTCCAATAAAAAAAACTTTATGAATACTGGCATGATAAATCTATTTATAACTTCATCTTTTACTAATACGGATGTCATCTTTATAAGAATCCATCATTAAATAAATCAATGGTGTAACAAAAATGATTGTTTACAAGAATAAGGGAATGAAATCAAATTAGAACTGGAACAGAAATTATTGGCTTAATTATCCAAAGGAATTTTATAATGCAAATACAGAGTATTAAGATAATATATGAGAACAAGATACACAGAACAACCATCTATGTGGAGAATTTAAGATAGGAGACTTCAATTACCAAAGCTGTAATTCCCATGGTACCTTATATTATTAATAGAACAGTCCTAATACAGGATTACAAAGTTATCTCCCCATAAAGTGAGGAAATCTTTGGATGAAAATGCAGTAAAAATTATAATAAAAGAAATGCATACTGTATACATTATTCTACATTACATAACAGAGTTCATACACAAGGTGCTCTCTACCATTATATACTGGTACCCTCATGTAATTTCTACCATTATAAAGTCTATACTGGTGCCCTGATTGTCAGTCTAATTTAAAATAGGCTCCTGCATGCTGACTACTTGTGACACATTGTAAACATACAGTGGCTATTTTTAATTAGACTGTCTGATTGTAAATAAAAATCTTCTAAACTCAAACTAAATGCTAAAATTAAGTAAATACCCTAATAAAACTGGACTACCTTTGGTTTTAAACAACCTATGTACATTTACAAAAATACCACGAATGAAAGTCTTATATGAAATCAGGCTATAGTACAAGTTTTCTGAAACATGTAGGTATAATTAAATGTTTAAGTTCTGAAAAACATGTGTTACTTTCAACCAATCACAATTTATGTGAGGTATATTTAGACCACATTCTATATATAGAATATAAGGTAAAAATAATTTAAAATTTTGAATTATATCAAATAAACAAGTTTCGGATTCAAAGTCAGAACATGAAACACAGCAATTAATTTAACAAATATATCAAATTTGTGTCCTTGGACAGTAGCATGCAATATCATATGGGTTGGTTCTAGTATGTGTTTAAAACTTGTTTAGAAAAACAAATTATTTGAAATTTGGCAAGATACTAATGATACATATATTCTACACTATTTCAATACTATCTGCCCTTCACACACATCTATTTGACGTCTGCTGGGACTCTCATTTTCTGCTGCCCTATCATTCACTGCGGGACTTGCTGTTATCACAGCGGGGGAAGATTCACAGGCCAAGACTATTTGTCCTTCACAAACTTGAATACTGTTAGTAGCAGTTCTAGGATTAACATCACTAAAAATAACATTGCACCCTATGTCACAATTTGTCATTTGATCAGAACAAACCACATTTAAATTTGGATTGGATAACATGATCTGTCCATTTTGAACTTGTAATAATGCTGATGAGGCTCTATCAGACAAAATTTCATTATCTGAGACTTGTGCAGACCGAAAATTTTCCAAATGATTTGTCAATAGAATTTGTCCATCTTGAACATTGATGTTTGGCTGACGAGGAAGACTATCTGTTCCCGAGGATGGTCTTGATAACCTCTGTCCACCTTGGGATCGGTGGGATAATGTCTGGACAGCAGCATTCTGTGTTCTAGGTCTACTGTCAAGAACAGCAGCAGACCTGTCTCGCGATCCTCGTCTGTTTGATGATGCCATCTGTTCCACTGAACTCTGTCGTGGCTGTCTACTAGAAGGAGTTACATTTACACTATTAACTCTAAATGGATTTCTGTCAATCGTACTGTAATCTGGAGGTGGGATGTTCTGAGCATCAAAAATTTCCCTTTCAACATCAGAATATGATGGTGGCGCCTCCATTATTGCTGTGAATTCAGAAAATTCTGCACCAGGAACATACTGAATTCCATTATTGACATTGACAATAATATTGCCATAATTAGCTGAAGGTGCCATGTTTAAGAAAGGGTCGTCTGCCTGGTAATTGTAATTTAAAGGGTCACTATGCCTTCTTCTCGATCTTGCTGATTGGTATGTTCTCTGAATACTATTGCGCTTCATTCTAAAGCGAAAAACAGCTACCACAATCACAGAAATGAAGAAAACAACACTGACAGTACATCCAATCACCACATACAGAGTAGTTTTCAACCATGACATGTGGTCGTCTTTATCTATTGTTGCATTGATAGTTGTATTTGTTGAATCTAAAAAAGATAATTTTGTAATGAAAAAGTCTATATAAGATGTGTCACCTGACAACACCTTAATAATTGTTTATATCAATTTGCACGTTTTCGTATCTACATCAAGGAGCATAAGCTCTACCAATGCCTAAGCAGATTACATTTGTCACACAAAAAAAACATTGTTTCAGAGAGGCTGACTTAACTTTAGTATTTTGAAGTACACATAATATTCTGCTCTTTAAAGTGTGTTTTTAGCAACATAGTGTCTTACACAAATAACATTTTCATATTAAATACAACAGCAAAACAGTTATTGATAAACAGGTTCTCTTTGGTAAAAATGTAATTTAAGCAGGGGTTGAAAATTTTTTTGGGCAAGCCTAAGCCCTGGGCTTTTTTAACTTTGAAACCCTAAGCCCCAACATTAATTAACCAAGCCCTAAAAATTATCGGAGCGATTTGAAATTGGATTTGGCATGTATCGATTCGTAAATTTTTTGTCGCCTTAGTAAGGGCATCCTTTTTGTCTGAGAGATGGGGGTATTTTCTACAATATTTGCATTACATTTCTTGGGCATTTTCATCGAACTCAACCCAGGGAAACGCTAAAGCGCCGAGAAGATTAAGATCTGTCATAAATAGAAAATCAATATCGATTTGTTTTCCTTTAGGATCTTAAAACAGATTTATGAGTATTTATAGGAGAATTTAAAGGACGGTATACACTTTAAGAAACATTGAAAATAAAAACAACATTTTATGTTTTGAAGAAAGATCGAGCCCGACGGCTTTTTTCATAGAAAATCAGCAAGCCCAAGGTTTCAGTTTTTTAAGCCCCGGGCATCGGGCTTTAGGAATTTTCAACCCCTGTTTAAGGATTTCACTGATCATAACCTAACTTAACAAATTTATTGATCTTACTAGTACTACATAGAAAATCTCTGCAAAAAAGGAACATAAAGAAAGCGGATAAAAGTATACGACGGATTTAAGTTAAAAGAGGTCGTTTTCTGCACAATAAACTGCAATACTTGTAAAGCTTTTCATTAGAAAGTAAAAACCACCAAAAATTGTATATTTACATTTAAGTGGACATCATAAAGAAAATGTCAAATAAGGTTGATATATATTGTTGAATTTTCATGGCAAAATTTAACATCAAGTACAATTTTAATCACTGTGTATTTTCCAAGTAGCATACAGATACATTTATGCAGGGTACAAAAAGTGGGAAAAGTTTTACTTAAAATCTCAACTTGCCCATGTGAAGAAATAACGGAGTACCTTTCTTAGACTCTGCTGTTGATGGAAGCAGAAAAACACAGTACTCGTCTGACATGTCTCCGCAGTTATCTGCATGATATTTATCACAGACGAAGTCTTTGTCTATACACTTCCCATTAGCACACATAAACCTGTTCTTACATAGATCTGAAAAGACAAATTTAATTCCTATATTTCTACCTTATTCAGGTAAGGCCGTGAATGATTTGTCATAATCCAATAAATGAATGATGATTAAAGTCTTAAAGTCTAGTTACTAATACTTCATAAACATGTACATCCATGCCAAGAAAATAGCAACCTATGAGATGGTATCAATCTCTGGGCCTCCCTGACCTTGAGGTCAAAGGTCATTAACCATGGTACATGTATGTGACACATCATTTGATATTATCTACCCACATACCAAATTTTAAAGCCTACCTCAAAAATAAAAAAGTAACAGCCAAAACTCGATTACAGATGACGGATGCACAGACAGGAAGACATGATCACAATAGGCAGGTCCCTAATGAAAGACCTCATGGGTACATGCTGGGCAGCTACAAATATGGTCCCAGTCAATCTAATGATGTAACATGCAAAGTCTGGGTGAGTGCTTCTGCCAAAACAGGGAATTTCATGCACATGAATGATGAGACAGACAAGTTCATGCACATGATGAGACGGACAAGTTCGTATCACTTTTCCTGTTTTTTTTCTTGTAAGCATAAACATTTTTTCTGAAATATTTCAATGCAGAAGTGGAATATTTTGTAACAAAAGTGTGAATACAATTAGGGGAAACAGCTGAAATTTGGAAGTAGTGTTAACCAAATGAAATCACCAATGTTTACCTTCACAGTTATCTTCATCAGAACCGTCCTCACAGTTTGGCTGATTGTCACAGCGATAGATCAGTGGTATACAATGGGAACTTGCTTCACATATAAACTGATTACTCCCACACTTAGCTCCATAGTTTGCTGTAAATAAAATCTTACGTTAATACCAAAGGTTTAAAATGTTTCTTTGTTTGAATGGTGTTTAATGCCACTTTCAGCACTTTATACATGTAAGCTATATCACTGTGACCTGTTTTTACTGGGGAGGAAGCAGAGTAATGTGAGAAAAACCCCCAGCCTTCGGTGGGAAAACTGGCAGTTTTTCAACGATAATGAACTATTTAAATGATTTTTTCTTTTGCCTAAATGATATTCAACATCTACATGTAAAGGCCTAAAACAAATTATACAACATAAAACAATATTGAAACAATTTCCAATTAAGGATATTGCAGAGTTCATAGAGATGCAAAACTCAAAAAGTGTTTTAATGTCTGAAGATGTGTGAGAGTTTGAAATGACCCTAAACAAGAAAATGTGCCTCGGTGATACTGATGTCACAGGAAGAATGTTTTATGTCTGTGTCAAAAAATGTTTAAGAAAACAGAACCATCATGTATTAATTGTGCTAAAAATAACTGAGTTCCCAAGTCTAGAAAATTAGGAAAAAATTCACTGAACAATTCCACAATTCCAGGTGCACAACTTCAATTCATGTGCAAACTTTCTTTGATGTTTCAGTGATCTAAGTTTGTTCCCAAGTCTGGAAAATTAGGAAAAAATTCCATAATTGCAGGCATACAACTTCAATTCATGTGGAACCTTTCTGTGAAGTTTAAGAGATCTGGTTTGAAAACTGTAGGAGGAATTGATAACACAAAATAGGTACCTTCTTTTGCAATTGTTCTGAAAAATGATTAAGTTCCCATGTTTGGAAAAATAGGACAAAAAAAAATCCTTGAACACTTCCATAATACCAGGTGCATAGCTTCACTTCAATACATGTGCAATCTTTCTTTGAAGTTTCAGAGATCTGGGTTGAAAACTGTAGAAGTTGATTACACAAAATAGATACTCTATTTTCACTGCCTGCCTGACTTCATCATTCTATAACATGGGTTTACACCTTGTGCAACCCGGCTAAAAGCTTCAATGCAAAGGTGAACAAGACATGTATGCCCATCTCCACTATCAGGCCTGCAAACTGAATACTCTAAGTCCAAATATCTTGGTTTTAAGAATATTTCATAAAAATAAAAATCCTTTGGCCATGCATGCCACCATGATGTGTACAAACATGCTACTAAATATATTTATGAATGTTTTAGCTCTACAAATGAGGGAGAAGATAGAATACTAGTATATGGACAGGACATATACCTGTATCTCAGTTATATGGTCTGTAAATATTACAACTACATGTATATCTCATATTACGAATATTTAATGAAAATCTAAATTCTCAGGTCCTGCATACCATCATTATATCCTACCAACTATAAACCGGGAGCCTCGAATCTGTACAAGATACTAGTAGGGGGACAAAACATGTTCATATATAGCATGGCATGCAACCTACAAACATGCCCCCCCCCCTTTTTTCAGCGCAGGGGCGTAACAAACTAGTATGTCATCTATACTAACTTACATGGAGAATCAACCTGAATATGGAGACCTTTTGACAGCACTGAAGTTGAAGTATTGTATGAACACTTGTAAAATCCTGCATCTGACCTATTGACCCGTTTGAAAAATAAAGTGACAGTGTTGTAACTGGGAACTTTCACAGGTGGGATGCCAAACACTTTTCCTTGAGCTTTCCAGGTTGGCATTTGCCATTTTTCTGCCTGAGCACTGTCAGTGACACTGCAGTTGACCTCCAAACTGTGACCTTCAACCACTGTCACATGATCATCACCTGGGCTTAGTATGATTTGTGGGTCCAAAGCCCCAGCACATGCTGCAATAGTAATGACAGTTATGTCAAATGTATTAACAAGATAAATCTCATCAAAATAACAGAAAATCATTTTGTTTATCATCAGTATGCATTTAAAAAATGGCTTTATATAAGTAATAAACAGTTTTACATGAAAAAATGTACTGAAGATGTCAAAAATACATATAGTGGGCAAAATAAACAATAGGGTTATATATTGCTCAGATACATCATATTTTTCAATCCATCCACAAATCAGTCTGCATATGAGGAAAGGGTCAATTGGATACAGGTTTGTTATTTAAAAGCATGCCAATATAATTCTCTACAAGTGAGGTAAATCAAATTAAATTGCACACTTCTGGTTTTGCATTTTGTCAACAATGACATATGATTATAAACAAAGTTAAAATAAGTTAACAGGGTTACAATAGGTACTCCTGATTTTAAAATAAACCATATTTTATGGATTTTTATTAAAAATCCCATACAAAATAAATGATAAATCAGATCTCCTGTACTTGGCAATCACAATACTTTATACAAAATTTTATTCCAGTATTTTTTAATATTTTCAAAAATATACAATACTGGAATATTGATGTTCCAGTATTGTTCCCCAAGTAATGTGTTATAACTGCTTATGTTAATATTTAATGAAGAGAATATTTCATAGGTTTGTGATACTTCATTATGATAAATCCACACACCCTAGTATATCTCATATTATATCAGATAGAAATGATAATTCATGTACTTCCTCTTTTGATTTTAAAAAAATTAATGAAAGTATTGTACACAAAATTTTTTGTAAAATGAATACTCAGAAAGCTACTGGTGTAGATGGCATTCCAGCAAAGATCGTTAAAAACTTTAAAAATGAAATTGTACCTCATTTAACTTCACTTATAAATATCTCTGTTGAAACTGGAATTTTTCCAGATAGGTTAAAACAGGCACAAGTCACTCCTCTGTTCAAGAAAAATAACTCCCTGGAAAAGTCTAATTATAGGCCTGTTAGTGTTTTGTCTATATTTTCAAAAGTATATGAAAAAGTTTTAGAAACTCAGCTAAGTGAATATTTTGATGCTATATTTCATCCATATTTATGTGCCTTTCGTAAAGGCCATGGTTGTCGGATCACACTACTAAGGCTACTAGAGGATTGGCGTGAAGCCCTAGATAAAAACTATTACATTGCTGCAGTTTTAATGGATTTATCTAAGGCGTTTGATTGCCTCCCCCACGAAATTCTGCTTGATAAATTATCGGCCTATGGGGTTTCCCAGCATTCTGTATCCCTCCTTGATTCGTATTTAACCAATCGTAAACAACAGATCAAACTTTATGGTATTCTTAGTAGTTGGGCTGACATCTACAAAGGTGTTCCCCAAGGATCTATTCTTGGGCCCCTTTTGTTCAATGTGTTTATCAATGATATATTTCTATTTATTAAACATGGTACATTGTATAACTATGCAGATGACAATACTTTGTCATTCTGCTCACCTGATTACAATTTATTAATCTCTACTTTGGAATCTGAGTCCATGAAGCTCATTGAATGGTTTAAAATTAATAAAATGCAAGCAAATCCAGACAAATATCAGGTCTTAGCTGTTTGCAAAAAAACTTTTGAAAAACAACCATGTATTAATATCCACTCTGCCAGTTTATCATGTGAACGTACTGTAAAACTATTGGGTATTGAAATTGATTATAAACTTAACTTTGATATTCATATTAGAAATTTATGCAGGAAGGCATCCCAGCAGCTAAATATTCTAAAACGTTTGGGACCTTTTTTAAACAAACTCACCAGACTTACAATTTTTCATACTTTCATCCTAAGCAATTTTAACTTTTGCCCATTAGCGTGGCATTTTTGTTCAGGTGAAAATTCTATAAAGCTAGAAAAAGTGCAGGAAAGGGCACTGCGTTTTGTGTACGATGACATGTCCAGCTCTTACGAGGAACCTTTGGAACTAGCTAAGATTCCCTCCCTGCATATTAGACGTCAAAGAACAATGGCAGTGGAAACTTTTAAATTACTAAATAGTTTAGCTCCTGTTTGTCTACAAGATCTTGTCATTTTAAAATCTCATAAATATGCTTTCAGGTATAATAATGTATTAGAATTACCTCAAGTTAAAACCAGCACTTACGGTAAGAAAAGCTTTCGCTTTGCTGCTGCCACTCTCTGGAACAGTCTCCCAGACCATTTCAGGACTGAAAATAGCTTTTATCAGTTTAGAAGCTTGATTCAGTCCTGGAATGGTTCTGTATGCCGCTGCTCTGCATGCAAATAGCTTGATCTGCTTTTTATATCTGCTATTCATGTGACTTCTCTTTTAATATTTTAAAATTTGACTTTGTCTATTTTAAGTAACTTTTAAATTGCTGCTCAATAGTAACCCTGCTTATGCTGGAATGATTATATTCTTAGTGCTATATTAATTTATGGAATTACTTTATATATTTTTAATACACTATATATATTTTATTCATAGTATGTCCTCATCATTAATGTAACTGTATGCCTCATGCTTTTATTGCCGTAAATTGTTTTAAAAATGTCTTAATTTTGTCTTAATACTAGTATGTTTTTATCTTAAAATTGTCTTAATTGTCTTAATGTGTTTTTCTTTTAAGTATGTACTTATTTTGAATCTTACTGTCTTAATGTGTGATACTTTTTTTAAAAATGTGATGTTTGCTTTTTATGTTTGCTTTGTATGTGCTGCATGCTAACTGTTATTGTTTGCTTTGCATGTATATTCGGTTAAAAGCTCAATAGAGCTTATGTTTATTGTTGTAAAATGTACTGAATCAAAATAAAGTTTTCGTATTCGTATTTTGTTTAGTTTAATTTGTTTTTTGACAGTATGAAGAAGTATTTGTTACAGTGTTAATACTGCAGATTATTCCACATTTGGTTATTATCGATTAAAAGGCAATAAAATATTGTTTATAGGTTATTGTAAATAACAAATTTAATGAGTATACAATGATAAATCAAAACAAGAATTGTGAAACTGAAATATTTTTGAGCCAATGGAGGATTCGGTCTATACTAAATACCAAACCCCCTTGGAAAATTTTTTTTACTTGCATTTTTTAATTATTCTATATTTTACCTTTTTATTACGAAAATTCTGTAGAAAAAATGTAGATACGATAACCTGTCCATGTTTTATAATATGCCTAACTGTTTAGTTGTTACAAATTGTCCTTGACTTTTGCTACGGGAATTTTACATAATAAGTCAGCCATTTTTGTTTCTAACGGGACCTTACGATGTTTACAAATGTTCGTCTGCTTTCGTGACGTTCAATGGTATTCGGACAAACCACGAGACTTTTCCCGCCTTAACTGCAGACTTCACCCTAAGGACTTCGAGTAGACAACAATCGATTGTTCCTAAAGTACACTTCCGTTCTAATTGAGGTCAAATTTTAGTATGGAAATCGCCCTTTCAAAATTTAAAAATGGTCATATTTCAAAACGCCGAATATCTCGAGAAAATAATTATTGATTTCAAAATGTACCTTTCTTGATCTACAAAAGGAGCATAAGCTGAACCATACGCGGTAAGCAGTTTTCATTTTTCACGCTAAAAACCCTCTACAGAATACGTCAATACTTACTATAATAATTTGGGCAAATCAATTGTGAAAGAAACAAATCTGTTTATTGCCAATTAACGCCTGCCATAACAACAAACAAACAAACAGACACACGTGAATGCAGAAACATAAAGTCTGAATTGTGTATAATGATGTAGGAACTACAGAATACATTACACACTGCCACTGGTACAGAGTCAGAGCACGACTGGAATTCAATCATGAGCCAACTTATAGCTATTATTATACACGGTCAGTTTTTAACAAAACACTGGGTGCTAATTTGGTATCCCCGCATTAAAGATAAGTTACCTTGAAAAGAGTTGCAGAAACTAAAGTATATCAACAACAGTGCTGCAAAAATATTCATGTTGTCATAATTCGAAGACCATTTTTAATAACCGGAAGTCAATCCTGAAGCGCCCCCGTCGTAAATAAAGTCTTAACAGTCTACCATAATACCGATAATATAAACCAAACAATAATGTACCTAAATCAAGCAAATTTTTTTTTAAATTGTTGATATTTAGATACACATATTTGTATGTTGCATGAAATTGTATATAACGACCAGCTTTTATGCATTATATGTAATTTCTGATGTTTTGCGTAAGGTACATTGACAGATTATCTGGGAATAAATATAGTATAACTTGATTTTCAGGTTTTTCACTAGGGAATGTTTTCCACAAAATCATTACACAAAAATAAAATTGCACAAGTAAAGAGAAGAGCGGCTAAGTATGTAACTGGAAGATATCACAACTCCAGTAGTGTAAAATCTATGTTGGATCATCTTCAACAGAAAATCCTTCACGAACTACTTTAAATACAGTTGTTTCCTTATACTGTTGTTCTCTGGAACTCCCTACAGGTCAACATAGTCAATGCCAGTACTTTGGATCAGTTTAAACTGGAACTAGTATAACTAACTTGATTTATAGGTTCCTGGTTTAATCACTGATCCAAACTCACATTATTTAATTGTACATATATAAATATTTTCAGTTTTCTTTCTTTTTTTGATGTTGACCATTCAAATTCATTAAATGATTTTTGATACATTTTTTTATTTGCACATTGGTCTGTTCGCGCCGTTGCCTATAGTCATCATCAATTGATGGAGCAACGTATGATGTAGATGTACACTGATATAATGAAATGATTGTTAATGTACAATTACGTTTTCTTGTGCTACTGCATCTTTGTGTAAATTGACCTCTGACCTTCTTGTGCTATTGCATCTTTCTGTAAATTAACCTCTGACCTTCTTGTGCTACTGCCTTTGTGTAAATTGACCTCTGACCTTCTTGTTCTACTGCATCTTTGTGTAAATTGACCTCTGAACTTCGTTTTATTTCTCATTTAATTTTAACGTGCCTTGTTTAGTTTTAGAACAGATCCAAGCGTCCGCACTTACATGACAGTCGAGATAAAAAAATTATGTTGTCCTTGTATGATGTTAAATACGAATTTTCTCTTGCACGCATTATTTAACAGTTTTTCGAACATGGTTTAATAATTACAACAATACAAATCTATATTTTTTGTATTGATTTATACAAACAGATTGGCATTAAAAAACGTCTGTTTTCATATAGTTACGTTGTAGCCTTAAAATTTCGTCAAGTGTGAAAGGTAAAGGGTTAAGTTTCAGTATTTAATTTAACTGCAGGACTGAACTGGAGATGGAATTCCAGAGCCGAAATGCGGGTTCCGAGGTCCACAGATTAACTAACCTCAGCAAGAATCCCACTTTTGTTTTCGCTCCAGGACTTTAGCAATGAGCTGTTTTAATCGCCCAATCAATCATTTATATATTGTAAAGCACCATTGACGCAATTTAATTACTCAAGCTTGGCCTAAAATCTTGCAATCTAGTAACGTGTGTAATTACGAAACGACGAATACAAATTTCACTTCTATATTTTATCATTTTACTGCGATTAACTTCACTTTGAATAGGAAAACCACAAAGGTGAACACTCATGATTTTTACGATCCGACAAAATAAAACCAAAACATTAATACAAGACATCAGTTAGGATTATACGTAAAATTCAAAGGAAAACAAGGTAGCTCATAAAATACCTTTGAAAATACAATATATTGAAGATGTCACTCGTAAAGAGGATTAAACAGTCATACCATTCTACGTAGTCAGCGTATATAACTGCATAGACGTATGTTTCACAAATGTCAGCACAGTAGATAGAAGAATCGGACGAAAAACGGATAATTGTTCAAAGTTTATTATCATTACGAAGTTGTATTTTCATTAAATACCGACTTACTAAGAATAGAATCATAATATCTTATACGATTAATATTTGGCGAGTGTGTGACATTAAGTTTTTACAGCTGTACATGAATGACATCCAATGGAAGGCTGTATAATACGTGAACAACTAGCCTTACCCCGACAATGGGAGGGAAAGCTTGTGTACATACTTCACGGAGTTTTAACTAATAAAGTAAGTCTAATGTTTGAGTTTAATTTCAAAATCGTTTTTAACATTTTCAGACTCCTTTTGACTAGGAGATAGTTGCATGTATACTCACAAGACTTCTCTGGACTAGGAGATAGTTGTATTTACACACTCACATTATCATTATATAAAGGTTTCAAGTTACGAACTGTTCAAAATTTCAATCGATGTCTGAACATAAGCAACATTGCACAGCTGTTGTTGTATACTTTTGTCTTTGTTTTAAGTTATAAACAGTTCAATACCTATATATTATATTTATACTACATAAATAACTATTCTGACTTTCAACCAAAATAGTTCCAGGAATTGTAACTACAGAATTAATTCTTGTGTGTTATTGTATGACTGTTTTTTAAGAATTATCATCCTCCAAAGTCAATGGTTGCGAGTCCACGTTCGCTTCATCATCATCTTCCCAAGTCATAGGTTCCCTGTCAATGTTCGCTTCATCGTCATCAGTCAAGGGTTCTGAGTCCACGTGAGCGCCATCATCATCAATCAGGGGTTCTGAGTCCACGTTAGCTCCATCGTCATCAGTCAGGGGTTCTGAGTCCACGTTAGCTCCATCATCATCAGTCAGGGGTTCCGAGTCCACGTTCGCTTCATCATCATCCTCCCAAGTCATAGGTTCAGAGTAAATGTTCGCTGCATCGTCATCAGTCAAGGGTTCTGAATCCACGTTAGCTCCATCTTCATCAGTCAGTGGTTCTGAGTCTAAGTTAGCTCCTTCATCATCAGTCAAGAATTCTGAGTCCATGTTCGCTCCATCATCATCAGTCACGGGTTCTGAGTCCACGTTGGCTCCATCATCATCAGTCAGTGGTTCTGAGTCCATGTTCACTCCATCATCATCAGTCAGTGGTTCTGAGTCCACGTTCGCTTCATCATCATCCTCCCAAGTCATAGGTTCAGAGTAAATGTTCGCTGCATCGTCATCAGTCAGGGGTTCTGAGTCCACGTTAGCTCCATCATCATCAGTCAGTGGTTCCGAGTCCACCTTCGCTTCATCATCATCCTCCCAAGTCATAGGTTCAGAGTAAATGTTCGCTGCATCGTCATCAGTCAAGGGTTCTGAATCCACGTTAGCTCCATCCTCATCAGTCAGTGGTTCTGAGTCTACGTTAGCTCCATCATCATCAGTCAAGGGTTCTGAATCCACGTTAGCTCCATCCTCATCAGTCAGTGGTTCTGAGTCCACGTTCGCTCTATCATCATCAGTCAACGTTCGGAGTCCACGTTCGCTCTATCATCATCAGTCAACGTTCGGAGTCCACGTTAGCTCCATCATCATCAGTCAAGTGTTCTGAGTCCACGTTCGCTCTATCATCATCAGTCAAGGTTCGGAGTCCACGTTCGCTCCATCATCATTTTCTCAAGTCACGGGGTCTGAGTCCACGTTAGCTCCATCATCATCAGTCAGTGGTTCTGAGTCCATGTTAGCGTCATCATTATCAGTCAGGGATTCCGAGTACACGCTCGCTCCAAAGGGATTCCCAGTCCATATTCGATCTCTCATCATGAGTCCACGTTCGAGCCATCATCAAGAGTTCTGATTTCATGTTCGTTATATATGGAGTCCACGATCGCTCCATTTATCAAGGGTTGTAAATCTACATTTCCTCGATCAGTTAGGGGTTCTGAATTAACGTTTGCTCCGTCATAATGTCATGAACCCTTGACATGGTATGATAAATAACTTCTGCTTCTTTTTTTCTCAGGAGTGTATGGATTTGATAAAAAGAACTGAAATTATGGGGTTTGAGCCAGTATTGTTCAACAACGAAAACAAGTGGTACAGTGTTTTTGGTATTGTGTAATTGTATGATAAAAATACTAATAATACGTCTACAAAACGACGGCTGAGTAGAGTTAGTTAAGCTGCTGACGGGTGACACGACAACATGGCCATAAAATTGGAATATCTGTATTCGTCACCTATTGTATAAACTATTTATTGTCATACCAAGAGGGGCGATCAAAATAAACAATACAAAACAATAAAAGAATAGGATAAGTTGCACCCATTTATCATGTCCAGAATGTTTATTATTCGTTAATATTTTACAAATATGTAAGTTAAAACCCAGTCGCACTGTTACGTTAATATTGATTGAGATTTGGCCAATGGTATTATATATACAGAAAGTGGCCGAAATAATGTGCATGTACCACGATTGTTGGTCATTTGAGTTTAGAATGGGTATCTATTTTTTAATTAAAATGAAGGCTATAACAAAATGCCGAACCCCAACTTTTGACAGTTTTATTTGTCCGTGCACCTCCATTACACCAACATTTGACAGTTTTATTTGTCCGTGCACCTCCATTACACCAACATTTGACAATTTTATTTGTCCGTGCACCTCCATTACACCAACATTTGACAGTTTTATTTGTCCGTACACCTCCATTACACCAACATTTGACAGTTTTATTTGTCCGTACACCTCCATTACACCAACATTTGACAGTTTTATTTGTCCGTACACCTCCATTACACCAACATTTGACAGTTTTATTTGTCCGTACACCTCCATTACACCAACATTTGACAGTTTTATTTGTCCGTGCACCTCCATTACACCAACATTTGAGTTTTATTTGTCCGTGCCCCTCCATTACACCAACATTTGACAGTTTTATTTGTCCGTACACCTCCATTACAGCAACATTTGACAGTTTTATTTGTCCGTACACCTCCAATACACCAACATTTGACAGTTTTATTTCTCCGTGCAACACCATTACACCAACATTTGACAGTTTTATTTGTCCGTGCACCTCCATTACACCAACATTTGACAGTTTTATTTGTCCGTACACCTCCATTACACTAATATTTGACAGTTTTATTTGTCCGTGCACCTCCAATACACCAACATTTGACAGTTTTATTTGTCCGTACACCTCCATTACACCAGATTTGACAGTTTTATTTCTCCGTGCACCTCCCTTCGATTACTTATTATATTACAGTCTCCATTTCTTATATATTAAAAGAAATATCTTTCGTGTTTTTCTTAAAGTCATGATGATAGAGATGGATTTGGAAATTGCTCGAGGTGTGTTGTAGATTCTGCGGAGGATGCTAATAAAATATGGAGAAGGATCAAGCGCTTTATTCCAGAAATGTGGAATACGGAGAAAGTGGTTGGCCTTAACGAAAGGTTTGTCATAACGTCGTAATAGAAGTCTCTTATCCTGCAGCAACCCTGGACAAACACAGGGTGTCAAATACACAGTAACCCTTGAAAAACACAGGGTGTCGAATACAATCGACCTGTAGTTTTTGTACATGTACATTTGTGCTGTAATTTTTAGCCACGCCCACAAACATGACCATTGTCACCATTGTGACAACATGCCCTCACAATCAACTGAAAATAGTCTTGAAAAATGACCAATCAGAAATGTTGCCGGTTGTTAAACTAAGGCCACCTTTGTTTGCAAAAAATATAGCTTTCGTAATTGCACTAAACTAGGGACAGGGCGAATTCCCCAGTCCCCCGGGCCTGGTACAATTACAAGCTATATTTTTCCACAACACAATAATGTTGTTTTTAACCTGCGATTAAAAATACTTTATAATGTTTTTTTTAAAATAAAATCACAAATCTACAATAGGATTATTACGGCAGTAAAATTCGGCATAGATTCAATAAATAAAGCCCGTTAGTTTGTTTCCACAGGTTTAGGGGTTTTAGAGATACATAGACATTCTTTCTCCAGGGTCCTATGTTAAAACGTTATTTGCTTTTGCGATCAATGACCGTTTCTAACTGAATCCAATTTTTAACTAAATCTTGTAGTCTCGACCATCAATGGAACATTCTAGTCAAGTTGTGTTTAAATTGGCAAAGTAGTTTCAAAGACACCAAGGTTGAACTGTATCAAATTTACAGACAATGGACGGAAGGTGATTACCCTTTACGTCTAAGGGGCAGCAGTTGTGGTCATGGTAGTTGAAATATCACTATCTTAACAAATAAATGCATGCTTTCATCTTATATTATACGTATTTATAATGTCCTCATGTAACACATAGTTAACGTGTAGGAGTTTAATAAAGAATCTTAATCTACTTGTTTGTTTGCGCTCCAGATAAAGAGTAATTACTGGAATTCACCTTCGGATAAACTGTAACCTACTGGAATCCACTTTCGGATAAACTGTAACCTACTGGAATCCACCTTCGGATAAACAGTAACTAACTGGAATCCACTTTCGGATAAACAGTAACTTACTGTAATCCACCTTCGGATAAACAGTAACTAACTGGAATCCACCGTCGGATAAACAGTAACTTATTGGAATTCACCTTCGAATAAACAGCAACCTATGTAATCCACCTTCTAATAAACAGTAACTTACTGTAATCCAACTTCGGATAAACAGTAACTTACTGGAATCCAACTTCGGATAAACAGTAACTTACTGGAATCCAACTTCGGATAAACAGAAACCTACTGTAATCCACCGTCGGATAAACAGTAACTTACTGGAATCCAACTTCGGATAAACAGAAACCTACTGTAATCCACCGTCGGATAAACAGTAACTTACTGGAATCCACCGTCATATAAACAGTAACTTACTGGAATTCAACTTCGGATAAACAGTAATTTACTGGAATCCACTTTCGGATAAACAGTAAGTTAGTGGAATTCAACTTCAGATAAGCAGTACGTTACTGGAATCCACTTTCGGATAAACAGTAATTTACTGGAATCCACTTTCGGATAAACAGTAACTTACTGGAATCCACTTTCGGATAAACAGTAAGTTAGTGGAATTCAACTTCGGATAAGCAGTACGTTACTGGAATCCACTTTCGGATAAACAGTAATTTACTGGAATCCACTTTCGGATAAACAGTAACTTACTGGAATCCACTTTCGGATAAACAGTAAGTTAGTGGAATTCAACTTCGGATAAGCAGTACGTTACTGGAATCCACTTTCGGATAAACAGTAATTTACTGGAATCCACTTTCGGATAAACAGTAAATTACTGGAATCCACTTTCATATAAACAGTAAGTTAGTGGAATTCAACTTCAGATAAACAGTAACTTACTGGAATCCACTTTCGGATAAACAGTAAATTACTGGAATCCACTTTCATATAAACAATAAGTTAGTGGAATTCAACTTTAGATAAACAGTAAATTACTGGAATCCACTTTCGGATAAACAGTAACTGACACTTTCATAGAAGAATTGGGATATTATTTAACAATAACCTTTTACAGAATACGAGTGTTACGCTATGACTGCGGAGAAAACTTCCATCCACATTTGGCAGGCTCCAATGTAAGGGAAAATGGAGTCCGAAGTCAAATGTCTGTACAAGTTTACTTAAATGAGGTAAGACATGATTAGAAGGGATTGATAATTAATTATTTGATAATTGATAGGATTGATTGATTGATTGCTTTACGTCCAGCGATCAGTATTTAAGTTATATTCAGGGCGAGAACAAGTTAACAAACAATTAATGAACGAAAAAAAGGGGGTGAGGTGGGACACAGGAAACACAATTTAAACTGCCACTGGAAAAGTATATGAAGCTTTTGGGTAGGGACGGAGAATTTAGCCTTTTGTAAAGGCTACAATTAGCCTACTCTTTACGAAATCTACAATAGGTGTCTTTATCGTACAAAGAGCGTGAAACTCTCCAAACACGTTACCCACTACCGTCCGCGGCCATTATTTCCGTATTATGACCTGACAACCCCCTAACAAGAGGGTCTCCCCTATCCACCACCAGGGCACGCGCAGGGCTGCTCTGTGGGTCGAGCACTGGGAACCCTTCAGGTATGGTCCCAATATAGGATTAATAATTACATACCCGCTGCCCAAAGGTGATATCAGATACACTGTTTTCAGTGTCTCTCATTGTGTGTACGAAAGAGCTTGTCCGTCCGTAACCATTTTTCGTCGCATTTTTTCAAGCAATTAAAAATGATACAATACTGAATTGTGTCAATAGATTTTTATGATCACGCCATTAATTTCTCTGAAGTTATAAAGCGGGGTATCATCAGGGAGCATAAGCTCACAGTAATACACAGATCCTAAAAGACAAAATAATTATATGATCTTTATACTTTATACTTTATTTATTCTCATAAACATACAAGTTACAGAGAAATTATCAAACAATATTAATATAATAGTACATGTGTAAGCAAATAACAATAAATAGTTAACTAACCAGGAGGGACGACCTTTGATAACACAATTCTTATAAATTTCGATAATTTTTCTAGTACACTAACATCTGTTGTACAAAATAGTTGATTAAGTTTTAAAGTATTTGCATTTTTATGGCAATAATTTGGTAATAGTTTTTTCCAATCGATACTAAAAAAGTTACATACTAAAATGTAATGGTATTCATCACCAATTTCAGTAAGGTTACATAAACTGCACAGTCGTTCATTTCTCGGTAGTTTGCGCCACCTACCCGTTTAAATGGGCAAACGATGGGATCCACATCTAAATTTACAAATATTATGCAATAAATATGCAGGTAATAGTGATAAATAATTTTCAAAACCAAAGCTATTTTTAAACATTCTATAACATGTTGTTTTGGGCGAGTTGAAAATGTCGGAAGACCAGTCTTGGATAAATTGGTCCTTTAGTCTTAATTCTACACATTTTTCTATCCATTCCGGAGGATAATAATTTTGGAGTACCCAATCGTTTGATAAACCACAGTTATCAAATATATTCTTTATAAACATTAACCATTTGCATTCAATGCCGTTATTAACAAAATTCGCAAAAAGTAATTTATAAAGTATTGATGAAATTTTATTCTCATCTCCATTCACTAATCGACACCAGAACTTTACCATTCGAACTTTTACTGTTAATGATATGGGAGACCTTCCTAGTTCGCCATAAATAATACTATTTGGTGTTGTCGGTCTCAAGGTTAAAATAATTTTACAGAACCTTAAATGTACTCTTTCTTGTATATCAAGACTTTCAAAACCCCAGATTTCTGAGCCATAGAGTAATATTGGCGTGATAACACTATCAAACAATTCGATAGATAAATTGTGCCTTCTACATTTCTGCAATAAACTATATATTGCTTTTGTACCCTGTTCTTTTAAAAATTTTATAGTGGTTAAAAAGGACCCACTTTTTCCAAAAAATACTCCTAGATATTTGTAATCTTTGACAATTTCAATTTCTGCATTATTTAAATAATATTTTTTATTTCTTGATATTTTACCTCTAGAAAATATTAGGATTTTTGTGTTTTCGATATTAACGTTAAGTTTCCAATCTTCACAATATTGTCCAAATGTATTTAACATACGCTGCAAATCTTCGCTAGACTCTGACAATAATATTGTATCGTCTGCATATAGAAACAACAAAATTTTAACAAAGATCATTAATTCATTTTCTACATCATAACTAATAGATTCTACACCCTTTACATTATTGTGTTCCAGATACGATTGTAGGTCATTTAAATACAAAGAAAATAATACGGGGGAGAGGTTTTCTCCTTGTCTAACTCCGATTTCACATTTAAAATATCCAGAACATTCATTATTATGTTTAATGTATGATTTCACTTCTTCATACATATTTTGCAAAATTCTTAAAAATCGACCATTTATATTATTTTCAAAAAGTTTAAAAAACAGCGAATTTCTGTGGACTGAGTCAAACGCTTTTTCAAAATCGATAAAAGCACAGTGAAGTTTTTTCTTTTTGACCCGTAATAACTCAATTAAAGTATACAATGAAACGATATGATCATTCGTGGAATTACCACTTCTAAAGCCTGCTTGATTTTGATGTAATAACAAAAATTCCTCTATAAAAGTGTTAAGTCTACTGTTCAATACCGAGGTAAAAATTTTACCTAAACAAGACAACAATGTAATCGGCCTATAGTTTTTCGGCTCTAATTTATCACCTTTTTTCTTATAAATCGGTACAATAATACCAGTAAGCCATGCTTCAGGCAAAATACCCGTTTCAAATACTAAAGTGAACAAAAGTACAAATAGTTCACTCATTACAATAAACGATGAAGATATGTATTCATTAATAATATTGTCATCTCCGGGTGATTTGTTGTTTTTTGCAGTTTGTATAGCTCTTCTAATTTCTTCTATTGTTATTTTACCATTTAACCCTTCATTTTGTTCATTATTGACATTAATTTGTATATCAAAATCATTGCCACTATCAAATTTATTTCTATTCAAATCTGTGAAAAAATCAAACAAAACATTAATTGCAATATTTGGATTTACTCTTTTTCTGTCAGTATTCAAAATTTTCCAGAATTCTTTTGGGTTTCTAAATCTCATTTTTTTTTCATTTTTATTCGCATTTGCCTATTAAACTTAATAATATTTTTTTCCATGGTTTTTTTATAGTTCGTTTCGGTGAGTTTAAATCTACTCTTAAACAGATTTGAACCATACTTTTTGAATAATCGCTTCGCTTTTCTATACTCTCTTCTAGATTTTTTACAGTCTTCATTAAACCACAATTGTTTTCTTTTACAATCGATAGTATTATTCTCTACATACCTTTTTTCGTTTGATTTGCCAAGTGTTTTTTCGGCGGATAGTAATAAAATATCAGTAATTTCTTGTACATATTTATTTATATCATCTTTGGTCACAACCCCTTTATCGTGAGAAGCATTCAGCAGACTCGAATGTAAAACTACAACTCTGTCTCGGTCTAGATTTTGTTCAAATATATTTTTCTTATCTGGTTTCCATTTCCTGATATTTGTAGCTAAATATACACGTTCTTTATTTTTCGACTTAGAAAGGTTTTCATTTACAGCTAAAGAGAGCGCAATTGGTGAATGTATATCGGAAAAAAGCTTACTAAAATTAATAACCTCAAAATCATTTACACAATATAAGAATAATGCAGTACTAATTACGTAATCAATAACACTACAGTTTTTACTTGTGAATTTACTGATACTGAATTTTATTCTCGTAAACTACATACATAGTTACAGAGATGAGAAAATACAATAAATATAAGAAATACAATTAATAGTTACACATGAGTGAAAACATGTTTTATATAAACAATGTTATTATATCGATGAGTAACAATAGTTTAACCCGGAGGAGTGACCTTCACTGTAATAATTTTGATAAACCTTATCAGTTTTTCTAGGACAACATTATTTTTAGAGGCGAATAGCTCATGGAATTTCAAAATATTTACATTTCGACGTAAGTGTGTAGGTAACAATTTCTCTCTGTCTTTTTTGAAATATGCACATTTGAAAATGTAATGAAATTCATCACCGATATCAGATGAGTCACAGAGATGGCACAATCTATCTATTCGTGGTATGTTATACCACCCCCCTGTTTCCACCGGCAATCGGTGGTTTCCACATCTAAATTTACAAGAGGCATATACTTGACTTATTGGAAGTAATGTGATATACTTTTCAGATGTTAATGTATTTTTAAACATTCTATAGCACAAACTTTTTGTTGAATTATTTACGTCTGATAGCCAAACTTGTCTATATTGATCTTTCAAGCTTTGTTCGATATTTGCTACAATCCATTCTTGTGAATACATAGTAGGGTTATCAAATACATAAGACATACCACAAGTATCAAAAATATGTTTTACAAAACTTAACCATTTGTTCTGAAAGCCGTAGTTGTAAGAAAAAATGTGCAACAGTTTATACAATATACTAGAAATTTTGTTTTCATTTCCATTTAATAAGCGTAACCAAAATTTTACAATTCTAATTTTTATTATAATAGTGATAGGAAAACGTCCAAGAACCACTTTGTGAAAAAATTACACCAAGATATTTGTAACAGTTAACTACTTCAATCTTAACACCATTTATAAAGAAGTTTATATTTTTCGGAGGTCTACCTTTTGAGAAAATCATAACCTTTGTTTTTTCTACATTAATTTTTAGCTTCCACCGATGACAATACTCATAAAAAACGTCTAAAAGGTTTTGTAAGTCTTCTTTAGATTCTGCCAAAAGAATTGTGTCATCAGCATACAACAGGAGGAAAATCTTAAAATAGATATTCAATTCGTTTTCTATGTCCAAAGATATCGATTGCACACCGTCGACACCTAAATTCTCTAGGTATTCATGTAAATCATTCAGATAAAGTGCGAAGAGCAGAGGCGAAAGATTTTCTCCCTGTCGCACGCCAATCTCACTACAAAATAGATTTGATGATTGGTTGTTATGTATAATACGTGATTTAACATCATTATACATCTTTTTAACGACTCTTAAAAACTGACCATTTACATTATTCAACAACAATTTATGAAGCAAAGAATTTCTGTGTACAATATCAAAATCTTTCTCGAAATCAACGAAAACGCAGTATAGTTTTTTCTTCTTGGTAAAAAGCAATTGATACAACATGTATAAAGAAAAGATATGATCTAAAGTAGAATGTTCTTTCCTAAAGCCAGCTTGATTTTCGTTCAATATATACATATTTTCAATAAAATCAGACAGTCGTTGGTTTAAAACAGAAGTAAATATTTTCCCAAGACACGATAACAATGTAATAGGTCTATAATTCCTAGGGTCTTGGGTGGAGCCTTTATTCTTGTATATAGGGATAATATTTCCAATCAGCCATGTTTCTGGCAGTATTCCTGTATCAAAAATAACATTGAATAGTAAAGTATATAATTCAATCATTTTATCTAGAGATGAGGCAATATATTCATTTATTACTCTATCTTCACCTGGGGATTTATTATTTTTTGCATATTTAACAGATTTTATAATTTCTTCCCTTGTGATACTTCTATTTAATATTTCATTTAGAGGTTCGGTAAATATATCCGCATCGATATCAAATTCGTTATGAAAGTTATTTTTATTTAACTCTTTGTAAAAATTATACAATGTATCTATCGATATATCGCTCCTTACTCTTTTTTCGTATTTATTAAAAATCTTCCAAAATTCTTTGGGATTTGAAGATTTTAAATATTTCATAGTTTTAGTTAATTCATCATTATGTTTTTTAATATTATTATTCATGACATTTTTGTAAAATTTTTCACTTTTTCTTAGCCTCTCTTTAAACACATTTGTTCCATATCTTTTGTACAACCTTTGAGATTTTCTTAGATCTTGTTTCGCCTTGTAACAATCAAAGGTATACCAATCTTTAGTTTGGCCGTTTTTATTTATGCGCCTATTTGCAGTATGTACCCTTGTACCAAAAGTTTCTTTGGCACTATTTATCAAAAGACTGGTAACTTCAGAAATAATATTATCTAAATCCAGTTTTGAAACAACATTCGTATCAATTTCAGATAAAGTTTTTAATAAATTATCTAATTTTGTCTGATCAACATTTTTTCTAAAGTCACTAACTTTTTCGTAATTCCATCTGTTGATTTTATAAACATCGGTATTTTGGTGGTCAAAATTTACTTCAGATGGCAAATCGGGTCGCCTCATATTCAAACATAAAGGTGAATGCACATCAGAATAAAGCTTAGAAAATTCTAAAACCTCAAAAGAGTTTACACAACTTAAACAATGAGAAGAACATACAATATAATCGATAACACTGTTGTTTCGACTTGTAGGTTTACCATTCAAGTCATTTCTCAATCTTCCATTTAAAATAAATAACTTATTATTTTTACATAATTCAATAAACTTTTTTCCATACACATTAACAACTGTATCACAACTATTTCTGTGTCTAGATATATTCAAATTATCTAAAATATGTACATCTGTGAAATCAGTAAGGTCCGTAAGATTTTCTATCAAAAATTCTTCGGTATTATCATAAAAATCAAGCAGGTTTCCTATTCGGCTGTTAAAATCGCCCAGTAGAATAATATAATTTGATTGTAAAGAAAATCTTTCAATTTCTAACTCTATTTCATCAAAAGCATCGTCAGATGCGTATTTCGTATTAATAGGTGGTATGTAAGTATTGCCAAAAAATACATCCTCATTTAGACCAAAAACTTTTTTGTCAACTTTAAACCACATGACATATCGGCTTTCATTTTCCAATTGTTTAATACATCCATCTAAATATTTCTTATAGCCAAAGGCAATACCCCCTGATTTGTAATTGGTAATAGAATATCTGTTTTTATAAACAAAAATAAAATCATCGCTTTGAATTAAATCACAATCATCTAATTTTGTTTCTGTAAAACAAACAATATCAAAATTTTCAATAAAAGATTTAAACTCGGGGTAGTTATATCTAGTTTTTAGACCACAAACATTCAGTGACAATAAATTTACATTATTTATGTTCAATGTTTTATTTACAGAAGTGCATGAATGAAGATCACTAGAGTTTACTGAGTGTAAATCATCCGTGACTTTAGTCCTTAATCCTCCACGGTTCACCTATCTACGTGGTCGGGGTGCGGGACGGGTTGGTCGTTGGTTTTCCTTAGGTCGTGCCCCTAGTTGTTCATACCTAGAACGAGTGTTTGTTTCCATTTCTTCTCCATGTCCTGGTTGAAAAACTTCTGTTCCATCCACAAATAATCTGCCTTTTTTGAAAAAAGCTTTCTTTTTCTGTCTCCTTGCTTCTTGGAAAGACGGCCATAGTAATTTTCTTCTATCATTTATTTCCTTTGGGAACTGCTCACTTATTCTAAACGGCGTACCCTTGAGTTCTCGTGCAGCCCTTCGTACTATCTCTCTTTGCTTAAAATTTCTAAATCGACACACTATTGGTTTTGTTTTCAGATTTACTCTGTTTGTATGCTCATATTTTTCAATATAAAGTTTTCCAAATCGATGTGCCCTCTCATACTCGGGTAGTGTTTCCAATTTTAATTGTTCTGTCATAAATTTTTCAAGTATTTTTTCGGTCATTTCTGTAGTTTCCTCATCCTCCATCGGAATACCCGTAAATATCAAATTTTCTCTCATAGATCTTGCCTGTAGGTCTATGTGTCTTTCATATAGATCGTCTAAATCTCTTTGCAGTCTGCTTAAGGTGTCATTTGTAGAGATATTTTCTGTACGAATTTCAGTTAAATCATCTTTCATATTTTTAACGTTGTTCTTATTTTCTTCAAACTTTTCATTTATGAAGTTCAAACTCTTTTCCATTTCATCTACTCTTTTTGTGACCTTGTCTACAGTTTTTGTCAAGTTTTCCACTGTTTTGTCAAACTTGTTAAGTTTTTCAGAAAGTTTATCAATGGTTTTCATTTTATCACAGAGTGCATTAATTTTAACACAAAGGTTGTCCAGTTTACAGTTCACATCCATTATAGGATTGAAGGGTTGGGGAGGCATCATTTGCGGAGTACTAGAATAAAAGACTGGAGATGGTGGTGTAGGCTGAAATGGCTGCTGATGGGCAGACAATTGTTGTCTATTCTGTGGTTGCAGTGGAGTTTCATACATAGGGACATTAAAGGTTGCCATATTTTCAGATTGTTTACTTTCATGAGTTGAATGTTTGTTTACCTGTTTGTTTACATCTGACGGATTAGTGTTCACCTTTTTATTTGGTTTCTCACCACTCAAGTTAATATTATTGCTTTTTCTCTTCCTGATCTTTTTAGCTTCTCTTGTTTTAGGACCCATATATACACTTTACATTTTGTCTAACGGCTGAATGCAAAACTGTTCCATAATTCACATCAAATTCCATATTTGGAGAAAATATTCAAGAGCACAAAAAAACCAAACACTACATGTTTCCACACATACCGATGATATCTTTACCGACTCTACCATTAAAAATAAACATATTATTATTCTTGCAAAATTCTATTAATTTTCTACCGTACCCATTTACAAAAGAATCTGGACTGTTTCTCACTCGTGACAAATTGAGTTCATCAAAAACTGTGACATCACTGAACTCATTAATATCTACAACAGACAAATTAAATCAAAATTTCTATTTAATCTTTGATATTCTAGTTCAATTTCAGAAAATGCATCTTCGGATGAATAAATACTATTTTCAGGGGGCACATAGACGATACCAAAAACAACATTTTGGGTAGTTCTTAAAATATTTTTGTCTACACTAAACCACAATACAAATGGGCAATTCGTTTCGACAAGTTTTATATAATCATTCAAGTGGGTTTTATAGCATAAAGCTATACCACCCGATTTATTAGTAACATGTTTTCGATTTTTGTATCTGAAGACAAAATCATCAAAATTAATATCGTCAAAATCGTCTAGTTTTGTTTCAGTTAAGCAAATAATATCAAAGGTATTTAACAAAGTTCTAAATTCTGGATAACAAAGTCTAGTTTTTATACCACATACATGCGTAAGAAATCATTTATTTTCGTCTCTGACTTTGAATATTCATCTACAAGATCTACAAGATCGTCAGTTCCGCTTGAGTTGTTAAGTTCACTATTGTTCGTTAATCCTCCACAGTTCACCTATCTCTTACGTGTATCGCTGTTCACTGTTTGGGGGCGTTTACGGGTAATTTGCTTAGGTCGAGCTCCTTGTTGTTCAAATCTTTCTCTGGAAGTATCCATTGTATCAATATTTCCTTCGTCTATATGAAACTCCTTCCCTTCAATAAATAGTCGGTCGCGTTTGAAATATGCTTTTCTGTTCTGGTTCTTGGCTTCTTTATAGTATGGCCATAATACTTTCCGTCTATCTATTATTTCTTTTGGAAATTGTTCACTTATTCCGTATTTTGTACCCTTTAAAGCAGTAGCAGATTTTCTTACAAGTTCTCTATCACTGTATGTTTTAAATCTACAAACAATACTGAGGTCTGGGGTTTTTGTCCGCTTTACCGAATCTATGGGCACGTACGAAATCGACAGGATTTGTTAATTTTAATTCATTTGTCATGAAATGTTTTATGATTATTCCGGTCTTTTCGCTTTCCTCGTTTTTACTGGTTTCTGGTATCCCAGAGAAAATGAGATTTTCCCTCATTGAACGCGTTTGGAGATCTAAGTGACGTTTGCGGAGATCGTTAGCCAGAAGCGTTATATTTCCTTTGATATCGTTATTGTTAGCTTTTATGTCTGCAATGTCAATTTTCAAACCATCATTTTCTTTTCGGCTTGATTCGTATTGTGAGCTGAGGAATTCTATGCTGTGCTCAACTTCTGCTACCCGCTTTGTAACATTTTCAACGTTTGATACTAGTGTGTTCATCAAACTTGCTGATTTTGTCGGAAAGAGAGTCTAATATTGAAAATTTTTGGTACATTTGTTTAACTTTATCTATCAAATTGTCGAGTTTCATGGTGTCTGTAGATTGACATATAGTAGAACTGAAAACTGGCTGTGGAGTAGGGCCTTGGGGTGTGTATGAACTGTTGTAGAAACCTGCCATGGGAGAGCCAGAATTAAAGTTTGAAGTGTTGTGGTATTGATGAAAATTTCCACCTCCTTGTACTACAGGGGAATTGTAGATGGGAACAGAAGTGTTAACTGGATTAACTGAATTATTGTTCATTCTATTCATACCTTTTCCTATGTTGTCGTCGTTTACATGTTTACCTTTCTGAGCACAGTTCTGTTTACCGGGTTTCTCACTGCTAGTATTTTGTGTTTTTGAAGTTTTCCTTTTCCTTCCAATTTTTCCATTGTTCTTTGAATTCATATGTGTACTAGTCCATAAAAATCACATAATTCACAAGTTAGAGTCCTATGAAACATGGAGATTTCAAGTTTCTTTAGTTTTTTCATCCCTCAGAAAATTCAAACGACCATCAAAAGGTAGTAGAGTCGCCAATTGAACCTCATAGAATTAACAATTTTCTAAAAAAAATTGTTTATTATTGCATATCTCTTTTAAAAAAGGTACACAATTATGTAGAGTCGCCAGTTGAACCTCATATAATTAATAATTCTTTTATCAAAATATTGTTTAGTATTGTATATCTCTTCTAAAAAGGTACACAATTAAGTAGAGTCGCCAGTTGAACCTCATTTAATTAATAATTCTTTTATCAAAATATTGTTTAGTATTGTATATCTTCCAAAAAGGTACATAATTAAGTAGAGTCGCCAGTTGAACCTCATATAATTAATAATTCTTTTATCAAGATATTGTTTAGTATAGTATATCTCTTCTAAAAAAAGGTACACAATTAAGACCACCTTTGATTATAGAAGAGTTTGAGAGCAGTTGTGTTTGGGAGTAAGCGGGAGGGGAGCGTGAGTCCAGAGTAGACCACGAGATCACACAACCCCACCCCTTTGTAGAACAATATAAGAGCTTGTTCATTTGTTAATACCTTACTAGTTGTGATGCCCATGGAGACTAACGGCATTACTAGCATATAGAAGATTTGTTAGTTTCGTGGCTAAACAGATGTCATAGCAGTTGGAACTTTTATCTTCAGGAATTTGTTGGCGGTAATACGACATTCTTGTGCATGTTGGAAAAGGAGAAAACTGAAGTAAAGCCCAAAACAGGTATGCCCATTAGTTGCAGTCGTAAACCGAAATTAAGCCCAAAACAGGTACGTCCATTACAAACAACTAATAAAAATTATTGTATACTTAAAATCGTTTTCCGCTGAAACTTCTCAAACAACTAATACAAATTATTGTATACCTACAATCGTTCTCCACTGAAACTTCTCAGACAAACAACTAATAAAAATTATTGTATACCTACAATCGTTCTCCACTGAAACTTCTCAGACAAACAACTAATAAAAATTATTGTATACCTACAATCGTTCTCCACTGAAACTTCTCAGACAAACAACTAATACAAATTATTGTATACCTACAATCGTTCTCCACTGAAACTTCTCAGACAAACAACTAATACAAATTCTTGTATACCTACAATCGTTCTCCACTGAAACTTCTCAGACAAACAACTAATACAAATTATTGTATACCTACAATCGTTCTCCACTGAAACTTCTCAGACAAACAACTTATACAAATTATTGTATACCTACAATCGTTCTCCACTGAAACGTCTCAAACAACTAATACAAATTAGTGTATACCTACAATCGTTCTCCACTGAAACTTCTCAGACAAACAACTAATAAAAATTATTGTATACCTACAATCGTTCTCCACTGAAACTTCTCAGACAAACAACTAATAAAAATTATTGTATACCTACAATTGTTCTCCACTGAAACTTCTCAGACAAACAACTAATAAAAATTATTGTATACCTACAATCGTTCTCCACTGAAACTTCTCAGACAAACAACTAATAAAAATTATTGTATACCTACAATTGTTCTCCACTGAAACTTCTCAGACAAACAACTAATAAAAATTATTGTATACCTACAATCGTTCTCCTCTGAAACTTCTCAAACAACTAATACAAATTATTGTATACTTACAATCGTTCTCCACTGAAACTTCTCATAGAAACAACTAATAAAAATTATTGTATACCTACAATCGTTCTCCACTGAAACTTCTCAGACAAACAACTAATACAAATTATTGTATACCTACAATCGTTCTCCTCTGAAACTTCTCATAGAAACAACTAATAAAAATTATTGTATACCTACAATCGTTCTCCACTGAAACTTCTCAAACAACTAATACAAATTATTGTATACCTACAATCGTTCTCCTCTGAAACTTCTCATACAACTAATACAAATTATTGTATACCTACAATCGTTCTCCACTGAAACTTCTCAGACAAACAACTAATACAAATTATTGTATACCTACAATCGTTCTCCTCTGAAACTTCTCAGACAACAACTAATAAAAATTATTGTATACCTACAATCTTTCTCCACTGAAACTTCTCAGACAAACAACTAATACAAATTAATGTATACCTACAATCGTTCTCCTCTGAAACTTCTCATAGAAACAACTAATAAAAATTATTGTATACCTACAATCGTTCTCCACTGAAACTTCTCAGACAAACAACTAATACAAATTATTGTATACCTACAATCGTTCTCCACTGAAACTTCTCAGACAAACAACTAATACAAATTATTGTATACCTACAATCGTTCTCCTCTGAAACTTCTCATAGAAACAATAAAAATTATTGTATACCTACAATCGTTCTCCACTGAAACTTCTCAGACAAACAACTAATACAAATTATTGTATACCTACAATCGTTCTCCACTGAAACTTCTCAGACAAACAACTAATAAAAATTATTGTATACCTACAATCGTTCTCCTCTGAAACTTCTCAGACAAACAACTAATAAAAATTATTGTATACCTAAAATCGTTCTCCACTGAAACTTCTCAGACAAACAACTAATAAAAATTATTGTATACCTACAATCGTTCTCCACTGAAACTTCTCAGACAAACAACTAATACAAATTAGTGCATACCTACAATCGTTCTCCACTGAAACTTCTCCGACAAACAACTAATAAAAATTATTGTATACCTACAATCGTTCTCCACTGAAACTTCTCAGACAAACAACTAATACAAATTATTGTATACTTACAATCGTTCTCCACTGAAACTTCTCAAACAACTCATGCAAATTATTGCAAGTGGACTGTGATGCCGTTAATTTTTGATTGACAACATTTATGTTCGTTTTGGTGGTACACAGAAAGACCCAACTAGACATGAATTGATGGAATAGTAGGATGCAACAGTTCCAAACTGTCGGAGGGAATAACATTACATGTATCAGTCCATGGATAACAAATATGTCATGAAATATTGTTTCCCAAGACAACCCTCTTATGACGCTATAAAAGGCTTTAAAATAAATTACCCAATCAACTTCGATACCAATTTTGGCAGTATTAAAAGTGATTGTCTGGTGTAAAACTGATAAACTCCAAATAAACATTATGTAGAATTTATGATGCTCAGTTTTTCTACTTTCAGGGTCCGTTTTAATATTTGAACACAACATACTTTATGAAGAATCGAAAATCATTTCTGGCAGAAAGTATGTCCTCCGTACAGATGTGATGTATTCAGATGAAATTGTTCCAAAGAAATCCAAACTGTCAAGATTGTTTAATTTATTTAGACGTTAATATCCACCATTTAACTGAGCAGCCATGAGAGATCGTGACTGGAGTGACGTACAATGTGGTCATTTACTTTCTGCATAGGTCTAGAGAGTCTAATATTGAAAATTTTGGGTACATTTGTTTAACTTTATCTATCAAATTGTCGAGTTTCATGGTGTCTGTAGATTGACATATAGTAGAACTGAAAACTGGCTGTGGAGTAGGGCCTTGGGGTGTGTATGAACTGTTGTAGAAACCTGCCATGGGAGAGCCAGAATTAAAGTTTGAAGTGTTGTGGTATTGATGAAAATTTCCACCTCCTTGTACTACAGGGGAATTGTAGATGGGAACAGAAGTGTTAACTGGATTAACTGAATTATTGTTCATTCTATTCATACCTTTTCCTATGTTGTCGTCGTTTACATGTTTACCTTTCTGAGCACAGTTCTGTTTACCGGGTTTCTCACTGCTAGTATTTTGTGTTTTTGAAGTTTTCCTTTTCCTTCCAATTTTTCCATTGTTCTTTGAATTCATATGTGTACTAGTCCATAAAAATCACATAATTCACAAGTTAGAGTCCTATGAAACATGGAGATTTCAAGTTTCTTTAGTTTTTTCATCCCTCAGAAAATTCAAACGACCATCAAAAGGTAGTAGAGTCGCCAATTGAACCTCATAGAATTAACAATTTTCTAAAAAAAAATGTTTATTATTGCATATCTCTTTTAAAAAAGGTACACAATTATGTAGAGTCGCCAGTTGAACCTCATATAATTAATAATTCTTTTATCAAAATATTGTTTAGTATTGTATATCTCTTCTAAAAAGGTACACAATTAAGTAGAGTCGCCAGTTGAACCTCATTTAATTAATAATTCTTTTATCAAAATATTGTTTAGTATTGTATATCTTCCAAAAAGGTACATAATTAAGTAGAGTCGCCAGTTGAACCTCATATAATTAATAATTCTTTTATCAAGATATTGTTTAGTATAGTATATCTCTTCTAAAAAAAGGTACACAATTAAGACCACCTTTGATTATAGAAGAGTTTGAGAGCAGTTGTGTTTGGGAGTAAGCGGGAGGGGAGCGTGAGTCCAGAGTAGACCACGAGATCACACAACCCCACCCCTTTGTAGAACAATATAAGAGCTTGTTCATTTGTTAATACCTTACTAGTTGTGATGCCCATGGAGACTAACGGCATTACTAGCATATAGAAGATTTGTTAGTTTCGTGGCTAAACAGATGTCATAGCAGTTGGAACTTTTATCTTCAGGAATTTGTTGGCGGTAATACGACATTCTTGTGCATGTTGGAAAAGGAGAAAACTGAAGTAAAGCCCAAAACAGGTATGCCCATTAGTTGCAGTCGTAAACCGAAATTAAGCCCAAAACAGGTACGTCCATTACAAACAACTAATAAAAATTATTGTATACTTAAAATCGTTTTCCGCTGAAACTTCTCAAACAACTAATACAAATTATTGTATACCTACAATCGTTCTCCACTGAAACTTCTCAGACAAACAACTAATACAAATTATTGTATACCTACAATCGTTCTCCACTGAAACTTCTCAGACAAACAACTAATAAAAATTATTGTATACCTACAATCGTTCTCCACTGAAACTTCTCAGACAAACAACTAATACAAATTATTGTATACCTACAATCGTTCTCCACTGAAACTTCTCAGACAAACAACTAATACAAATTCTTGTATACCTACAATCGTTCTCCACTGAAACTTCTCAGACAAACAACTAATACAAATTATTGTATACCTACAATCGTTCTCCACTGAAACTTCTCAGACAAACAACTAATACAAATTATTGTATACCTACAATCGTTCTCCACTGAAACGTCTCAAACAACTAATACAAATTAGTGTATACCTACAATCGTTCTCCACTGAAACTTCTCAGACAAACAACTAATAAAAATTATTGTATACCTACAATCGTTCTCCACTGAAACTTCTCAGACAAACAACTAATAAAAATTATTGTATACCTACAATTGTTCTCCACTGAAACTTCTCAGACAAACAACTAATAAAAATTATTGTATACCTACAATCGTTCTCCTCTGAAACTTCTCAAACAACTAATACAAATTATTGTATACTTACAATCGTTCTCCACTGAAACTTCTCATAGAAACAACTAATAAAAATTATTGTATACCTACAATCGTTCTCCACTGAAACTTCTCAGACAAACAACTAATACAAATTATTGTATACCTACAATCGTTCTCCTCTGAAACTTCTCATAGAAACAACTAATAAAAATTATTGTATACCTACAATCGTTCTCCACTGAAACTTCTCAGACAAACAACTAATAAAAATTATTGTATACCTACAATCGTTCTCCACTGAAACTTCTCAGACAAACAACTAATAAAAATTATTGTATACCTACAATCGTTCTCCACTGAAACTTCTCAGACAAACAACTAATACAAATTATTGTATACCTACAATCGTTCTCCACTGAAACTTCTCAGACAAACAACTAATAAAAATTATTGTATACCTACAATCGTTCTCCACTGAAACTTCTCAGACAAACAACTAATAAAAATTATTGTATACCTACAATCGTTCTCCACTGAAACTTCTCAGACAAACAACTAATACAAATTATTTTATACCTACAATCGTTCTCCACTGAAACGTCTCAAACAACTAATACAAATTAGTGTATACCTACAATCGTTCTCCACTGAAACTTCTCAGACAAACAACTAATAAAAATTATTGTATACCTACAATCGTTCTCCACTGAAACTTCTCAGACAAACAACTAATACAAATTATTGTATACCTACAATCGTTCTCCACTGAAACTTCTCAGACAAACAACTAATAAAAATTATTGTATACCTACAATCGTTCTCCACTGAAACTTCTCAGACAAACAACTAATAAAAATTATTGTATACCTACAATCGTTCTCCACTGAAACTTCTCAGACAAACAACTAATACAAATTATTTTATACCTACAATCGTTCTCCACTGAACGTCTCAAACAACTAATACAAATTAGTGTATACCTACAATCGTTCTCCACTGAAACTTCTCAGACAAACAACTAATAAAAATTATTGTATACCTACAATCGTTCTCCACTGAAACTTCTCAGACAAACAACTAATAAAAATTATTGTATACCTACAATTGTTCTCCACTGAAACGTCTCAGACAAACAACTAATAAAAATTATTGTATACCTACAATCGTTCTCCTCTGAAACTTCTCAAACAACTAATACAAATTATTGTATACTTACAATCGTTCTCCACTGAAACTTCTCATAGAAACAACTAATAAAAATTATTGTATACCTACAATCGTTCTCCACTGAAATTTCTCAGACAAACAACTAATACAAATTATTGTATACCTACAATCGTTCTCCACTGAAACGTCTCAAACAACTAATACAAATTAGTGTATACCTACAATCGTTCTCCACTGAAACTTCTCAGACAAACAACTAATAAAAATTATTGTATACCTACAATCGTTCTCCACTGAAACTTCTCAGACAAACAACTAATAAAAATTATTGTATACCTACAATTGTTCTCCACTGAAACTTTTCAGACAAACAACTAATACAAATTATTGTATACCTACAATCGTTCTCCTCTGAAACTTCTCAAACAACTAATACAAATTATTGTATACTTACAATCGTTCTCCACTGAAACTTCTCATAGAAACAACTAATAAAAATTATTGTATACCTACAATCGTTCTCCACTGAAACTTCTCAGACAAACAACTAATACAAATTATTGTATACCTACAATCGTTCTCCTCTGAAACTTCTCATAGAAACAACTAATAAAAATTATTGTATACCTACAATCGTTCTCCACTGAAACTTCTCAAACAACTAATACAAATTATTGTATACCTACAATCGTTCTCCTCTGAAACTTCTCATACAACTAATACAAATTATTGTATACCTACAATCGTTCTCCACTGAAACTTCTCAGACAAACAACTAATACAAATTATTGTATACCTACAATCGTTCTCCTCTGAAACTTCTCAGACAACAACTAATACAAATTATTGTATACCTACAATCGTTCTCCACTGAAACTTCTCAGACAAACAACTAATACAAATTATTGTATACCTACAATCGTTCTCCTCTGAAACTTCTCATAGAAGCAACTAATAAAAATTATTGTATACCTACAATCGTTCTCCACTGAAACTTCTCAGACAAACAACTAATACAAATTATTGTATACCTACAATCGTTCTCCACTGAAACTTCTCAGACAAACAACTAATACAAATTATTGTATACCTACAATCGTTCTCCTCTGAAACTTCTCATAGAAACAACTAATAAAAATTATTGTATACCTACAATCGTTCTCCACTGAAACTTCTCAGACAAACAACTAATAAAAATTATTGTATACCTACAATCGTTCTCCACTGAAACTTCTCAGACAAACAACTAATAAAAATTATTGTATACCTACAATTGTTCTCCACTGAAACTTCTCAGACAAACAACTAATAAAAATTATTGTATACCTACAATCGTTCTCCACTGAAACTTCTCAGACAAACAACTAATACAAATTATTGTATACCTACAATCGTTCTCCACTGAAACTTCTCAGACAAACAACTAATAAAAATTATTGTATACCTACAATCGTTCTCCACTGAAACTTCTCAGACAAACAACTAATAAAAATTATTGTATACCTACAATCGTTCTCCACTGAAACTTCTCAGACAAACAACTAATACAAATTATTTTATACCTACAATCGTTCTCCACTGAAACGTCTCAAACAACTAATACAAATTAGTGTATACCTACAATCGTTCTCCACTGAAACTTCTCAGACAAACAACTAATACAAATTATTGTATACCTACAATCGTTCTCCACTGAAACTTCTCAGACAAACAACTAATAAAAATTATTGTATACCTACAATTGTTCTCCACTGAAACTTCTCAGACAAACAACTAATAAAAATTATTTTATACCTACAATCGTTCTCCTCTGAAACTTCTCAAACAACTAATACAAATTATTGTATACTTACAATCGTTCTCCACTGAAACTTCTCATAGAAACAACTAATAAAAATTATTGTATACCTACAATCGTTCTCCACTGAAACTTCTCAGACAAACAACTAATACAAATTATTGTATACCTACAATCGTTCTCCACTGAAACGTCTCAAACAACTAATACAAATTAGTGTATACCTACAATCGTTCTCCACTGAAACTTCTCAGACAAACAACTAATACAAATTATTGTATACCTACAATCGTTCTCCACTGAAACTTCTCAGACAAACAACTAATAAAAATTATTGTATACCTACAATTGTTCTCCACTGAAACTTCTCAGACAAACAACTAATACAAATTATTGTATACCTACAATCGTTCTCCTCTGAAACTTCTCAAACAACTAATACAAATTATTGTATACTTACAATCGTTCTCCACTGAAACTTCTCATAGAAACAACTAATAAAAATTATTGTATACCTACAATCGTTCTCCACTGAAACTTCTCAGACAAACAACTAATACAAATTATTGTATACCTACAATCGTTCTCCTCTGAAACTTCTCATAGAAACAACTAATAAAAATTATTGTATACCTACAATCGTTCTCCACTGAAACTTCTCAAACAACTAATACAAATTATTGTATACCTACAATCGTTCTCCTCTGAAACTTCTCATACAACTAATACAAATTATTGTATACCTACAATCGTTCTCCACTGAAACTTCTCAGACAAACAACTAATACAAATTATTGTATACCTACAATCGTTCTCCTCTGAAACTTCTCAGACAACAACTAATAAAAATTATTGTATACCTACAATCGTTCTCCACTGAAACTTCTCAGACAAACAACTAATACAAATTATTGTATACCTACAATCGTTCTCCTCTGAAACTTCTCATAGAAACAACTAATAAAAATTATTGTATACCTACAATCGTTCTCCACTGAAACTTCTCAGACAAACAACTAATACAAATTATTGTATTCCTACAATCGTTCTCCACTGAAACTTCTCAGACAAACAACTAATACAAATTATTGTATACCTACAATCGTTCTCCTCTGAAACTTCTCATAGAAACAATAAAAATTATTGTATACCTACAATCGTTCTCCACTGAAACTTCTCAGACAAACAACTAATACAAATTATTGTATACCTACAATCGTTCTCCACTGAAACTACTCAGACAAACAACTAATAAAAATTATTGTATACCTATAATCGTTCTCCTCTGAAACTTCTCAGACAAACAACTAATAAAAATTATTGTATACCTACAATCGTTCTCCACTGAAACTTCTCAGACAAACAACTAATAAAAATTATTGTATACCTACAATCGTTCTCCACTGAAACTTCTCAGACAAACAACTAATACAAATTATGTATACCTACAATCGTTCTCCACTGAAACTTCTCCGACAAACAACTAATAAAAATTATTGTATACCTACAATCGTTCTCCACTGAAACTTCTCAGACAAACAACTAATACAAATTATTGTATACTTACAATCGTTCTCCACTGAAACTTCTCAGACAAACAACTAATAAAAATTATTGTATACCTACAATCGTTCTCCACTGAAACTTCTCAGACAAACAACTAATACAAATTAGTGTATACCTACAATCGTTCTCCACTGAAACTTCTCCGACAAACAACTAATAAAAATTATTGTATACCTACAATCGTTCTCCACTGAAACTTCTCAGACAAACAACTAATACAAATTATTGTATACTTACAATCGTTCTCCACTGAAACTTCTCAAACAACTGATGCAAATTATTGCAAGTGGACTGTGATGCCGTTAATTTTTGCTTGACAACATTTATGTTCGTTTTGGTGGTACACAGAAAGACCCAACTAGACATGAATTGATGGAATAGTAGGATGCAACAGTTCCAAACTGTCGGAGGGAATAACATTACATGTATCAGTCCATGGATAACAAATATGTCATGAAATATTGTTTCCCAAGACAACCCTCTTATGACGCTATAAAAGGCATTAAAATAAATTACCCAATCAACTTCGATACCAATTTTGGCAGTATTAAAAGTGATTGTCTGGTGTAAAACTGATAAACTCCAAATAAACATTATGTAGAATTTATGATGCTCAGTTTTTCTACTTTCAGGGTCCGTTTTAATATTTGAACACAACATACTTTATGAAGAATCGAAAATCATTTCTGGCAGAAAGTATGTCCTCCGTACAGATGTGATGTATTCAGATGAAATTGTTCCAAAGAAATCCAAACTGTCAAGATTGTTTAATTTATTTAGACGTTAATATCCACCATTTAACTGAGCAGCCATGAGAGATCGTGACTGGAGTGACGTACAATGTGGTCATTTACTTTCTGCATAGGTCTAGAGAGTCTAATATTGAAAATTTTGGGTACATTTGTTTAACTTTATCTATCAAATTGTCGAGTTTCATGGTGTCTGTAGATTGACATATAGTAGAACTGAAAACTGGCTGTGGAGTAGGGCCTTGGGGTGTGTATGAACTGTTGTAGAAACCTGCCATGGGAGAGCCAGAATTAAAGTTTGAAGTGTTGTGGTATTGATGAAAATTTCCACCTCCTTGTACTACAGGGGAATTGTAGATGGGAACAGAAGTGTTAACTGGATTAACTGAATTATTGTTCATTCTATTCATACCTTTTCCTATGTTGTCGTCGTTTACATGTTTACCTTTCTGAGCACAGTTCTGTTTACCGGGTTTCTCACTGCTAGTATTTTGTGTTTTTGAAGTTTTCCTTTTCCTTCCAATTTTTCCATTGTTCTTTGAATTCATATGTGTACTAGTCCATAAAAATCACATAATTCACAAGTTAGAGTCCTATGAAACATGGAGATTTCAAGTTTCTTTAGTTTTTTCATCCCTCAGAAAATTCAAACGACCATCAAAAGGTAGTAGAGTCGCCAATTGAACCTCATAGAATTAACAATTTTCTAAAAAAAATTGTTTATTATTGCATATCTCTTTTAAAAAAGGTACACAATTATGTAGAGTCGCCAGTTGAACCTCATATAATTAATAATTCTTTTATCAAAATATTGTTTAGTATTGTATATCTCTTCTAAAAAGGTACACAATTAAGTAGAGTCGCCAGTTGAACCTCATTTAATTAATAATTCTTTTATCAAAATATTGTTTAGTATTGTATATCTTCCAAAAAGGTACATAATTAAGTAGAGTCGCCAGTTGAACCTCATACAATTAATAATTCTTTTATCAAGATATTGTTTAGTATAGTATATCTCTTCTAAAAAAAGGTACACAATTAAGACCACCTTTGATTATAGAAGAGTTTGAGAGCAGTTGTGTTTGGGAGTAAGCGGGAGGGGAGCGTGAGTCCAGAGTAGACCACGAGATCACACAACCCCACCCCTTTGTAGAACAATATTAGAGCTTGTTCATTTGTTAATACCTTACTAGTTGTGATGCCCATGGAGACTTACGGCATTACTAGCATATAAAAGATTTGTTAGTTTCGTGGCTAAACAGATGTCATAGCAGTTGGAACTTTTATCTTCAGGAATTTGTTGGCGGTAATACGACATTCTTGTGCATGTTGGAAAAGGAGAAAACTGAAGTAAAGCCCAAAACAGGTATGCCCATTAGTTGCAGTCGTAAACCGAAATTAAGCCCAAAACAGGTACGTCCATTACAAACAACTAATAAAAATTATTGTATACTTACAATCGTTTTCCGCTGAAACTTCTCAAACAACTAATACAAATTATTGTATACCTACAATCGTTCTCCACTGAAACTTCTCAGACAAACAACTAATACAAATTATTGTATACCTACAATCGTTCTCCACTGAAACTTCTCAGACAAACAACTAATAAAAATTATTGTATACTTACAATCGTTCTCCACTGAAACTTCTCAGACAAACAACTAATACAAATTATTGTATACCTACAATCGTTCTCCACTGAAACTTCTCAGACAAACAACTAATACAAATTCTTGTATACCTACAATCGTTCTCCACTGAAACTTCTCAGACAAACAACTAATAAAAATTATTGTATACCTACAATCGTTCTCCACTGAAACTTCTCAGACAAACAACTAATACAAATTATTGTATACCTACAATCGTTCTCCACTGAAACGTCTCAAACAACTAATACAAATTAGTGTATACCTACAATCGTTCTCCACTGAAACTTCTCAGACAAACAACTAATAAAAATTATTGTATACCTACAATCGTTCTCCACTGAAACTTCTCAGACAAACAACTAATAAAAATTATTGTATACCTACAATTGTTCTCCACTGAAACTTCTCAGACAAACAACTAATAAAAATTATTGTATACCTACAATCGTTCTCCTCTGAAACTTCTCAAACAACTAATACAAATTATTGTATACTTACAATCGTTCTCCACTGAAACTTCTCATAGAAACAACTAATAAAAATTATTGTATACCTACAATCGTTCTCCACTGAAACTTCTCAGACAAACAACTAATACAAATTATTGTATACCTACAATCGTTCTCCACTGAAACTTCTCAGACAAACAACTAATACAAATTATTGTATACCTACAATCGTTCTCCACTGAAACTTCTCAGACAAACAACTAATACAAATTATTGTATACCTACAATCGTTCTCCACTGAAACTTCTCAGACAAACAACTAATACAAATTATTGTATACCTACAATCGTTCTCCTCTGAAACTTCTCATAGAAACAATAAAAATTATTGTATACCTACAATCGTTCTCCACTGAAACTTCTCAGACAAACAACTAATACAAATTATTGTATACCTACAATCGTTCTCCACTGAAACTTCTCAGACAAACAACTAATAAAAATTATTGTATACCTACAATCGTTCTCCTCTGAAACTTCTCAGACAAACAACTAATAAAAATTATTGTATACCTACAATCGTTCTCCACTGAAACTTCTCAGACAAACAACTAATACAAATTATTGTATACCTACAATCGTTCTCCACTGAAACTTCTCAGACAAACAACTAATACAAATTAGTGTATACCTACAATCGTTCTCCACTGAAACTTCTCAGACAAACAACTAATAAAAATTATTGTATACCTACAATCGTTCTCCACTGAAACTTCTCAGACAAACAACTAATACAAATTATTGTATACTTACAATCGTTCTCCACTGAAACTTCTCAAACAACTCATGCAAATTATTGCAAGTGGACTGTGATGCCGTTAATTTTTGCTTGACAACATTTATGTTCGTTTTGGTGGTACACAGAAAGACCCAACTAGACATGAATTGATGGAATAGTAGGATGCAACAGTTCCAAACTGTCGGAGGGAATAACATTACATGTATCAGTCCATGGATAACAAATATGTCATGAAATATTGTTTCCCAAGACAACCCTCTTATGACACTATAAAAGGCATTAAAATAAATTACACAGTCAACTTCGATACCAATTTTGGCAGTATTAAAAGTGATTGTCTGGTGTAAAACTGATAAACCATTTCTCACCGCCAAACAAACATTATGTAGAATTTAAGATGCTCAGTTTTTCTACTTTCAGGGTCCGTTTTAATATTTGAACACAACATACTTTATGAAGAATCGAAAATCATTTCTGGCAGAAAGTATGTCCTCCGTACAGATGTGATGTATTCAGATGAAATTGTTCCAAAGAAATCCAAACTGTCAAGATTGTTTAATTTATTTAGACGTTAATATCCACCATTTAACTGAGCAGCCATGAGAGATCGTGACTGGAGTGACGTACAATGTGGTCATTTACTTTCTGCATAGGTGCTCATTTCCCCTTATGAAAACAATGACAATTCAGTATATGAAACCAGATTAAAACAATTTTAACATTGTCAGCGATTTTATTTGCTGTATTATAGAAAATTGTGCAGCAAGGACATTTTGGTCCAGTTTTATTACTGAATTCGAAATGATCAAGACTGAACTGATATTTGTCAATGGCAAATGACTTCTTCTAACTTCCAAAGACTGAAGTAAAAGAAGCCCTCTACATTTTGTTTATTCATGCTATTCTGATCAAACATGGTAATTCTTCATTGTTTTTCATGGTAACATCAGGAATCCTTAGTTGTTTCCATAGTAACATCAGGATTCCTGGGTTGTTTCCATAGTAACATCAGGAATCCTTAGTTGTTTCCATAGCAACATCATGAATCCTTAGTTGTTTCCATAGTAAAATCAGGAATCCTTGGTCATTTCCATTGTAACATCAGGAATCCTTAGTTGTCTCCATGGTAGCATCAGGAATCCTAAGTCGTCTCCATGGTAACATCAGGAATCCTTAGTTGTTTCCCTAGTAACATTAGGAATCCTTTCTTGTTTCCATAGTAACATCAGGAATCCTTACTTGTTTCCATAGTAAAATCAGGAATCCTCGGTCGTTTCCATTATAACATCAGGAATCCTTAGTTGTCTCCATGGTAGCATCCTAAGTCGTCTCCATGGTAACATCAGGAATCCTTAGTTGTTTCCCTAGTAACATTAGGAATCCTTACTTGTTTCCATAGTAACATCAGGAATCCTTACTTGTTTCCATAGTAACATCAGGAATCCTTACTTGTTTCCATAGTAAAATCAGGAATCCTTAGTCGTTTCCATAGTAAAATCAGGAATCCTTGTTCGTTTCCATTGTAACATCAGGAATCCAAAAATCATCTTGCCACAGTCACCGATTTTTGAAAGGGTTAGTACTGCCAGAAAACAAGATGGCTGTCATACCTAACAATAGAAACATGTCTCATTATCAACACAAGGCCAGATATAAGCTTCTTGGAGTGTTTAATTATTTACATAGAAGGATATGAAAACCTGACAATGCTTCATCTTCTCCCGTATAACTTTCTGTCTGAGAGATTTCTCGTTAAATGTATATCTTTTTGTAAAAGCTGATATATACTATGCCATCCTTCCCTAGTCAATAATGTAGTAAAATACTGCAGGGAAATGCAAGCCTATATGAACTGTTTACAGCACAATACAACTACCTAGGTAAATGGCTCAATATGTTACACAGTAAATAACAACAAGACATCATCTGAAGTGGACACTGGTCATTTGTTGTTACACAGTAAATAACAACAAGACATCATCTGAAGTGGACACTGGTTATTTGTTGTTACACTGTAAATAACAACAAGACATCATCTGAAGTGGACACTGGTCATTTGTTGTTACACTGTAAATAACAAGACATCATCTGAAGTGGACACTGGTCATTTGTTGTTACAATGTAAATAAGAACAAGACATCATCTGAAGTGGACACTGGTCATTTGTTGTTACACAGTAAATAACAAGACATCATCTGAAGTGGACACTGGTCATTTGTTGTTACACTGTAAATAACAACAAGACATCATCTGAAGTGGACACTGGTCATTTGTTGTTACACAGTAAATAACAACAAGACATCATCTTGAGTGGAAACTGGTCATTTGTTGTTACACTGTAAATAACAACAAGACATCATCTGAAAGTTGACACTGGTCATTTGTTGTTACACTGTAAATAACAACAAGAAATTATCTGAAGTATCCACTTGTCATTTGATGTTACACAGTAAATAACAACAAGACATCATCTGAAGTGGACACTGGTCATTTGTTGTTACACTGTAAATAACAAGACATCATCTGAAGTGGACACTGGTCATTTGTTGTTACAATGTAAATAAGAACAAGACATCATCTGAAGTGGACACTGGTCATTTGTTGTTACACAGTAAATAACAAGACATCATCTGAAGTGGACACTGGTCATTTGTTGTTACACTGTAAATAACAACAAGACATCATCTGAAGTGGACACTGGTCATTTGTTGTTACACAGTAAATAACAACAAGACATCATCTTGAGTGGAAACTGGTCATTTGTTGTTACACTGTAAATAACAACAAGACATCATCTGAAAGTTGACACTGGTCATTTGTTGTTACACTGTAAATAACAACAAGACATTATCTGAAGTATCCACTTGTCATTTGATGTTACACAGTAAATAACAACAAGACATCATCTGAAGTGGAAACTGGTCATTTGTTGTTACACAGTAAATAACAACAAGACATCATCTGAAGTGGACACTGGTCATTTGCTGTTACACAGTAAATAAAAACAAGACATCATCTGAAGTGGACACTGGTTATTTGTTGTTACACAGTAAATAACAAGACATCATCTGAAGTGGAAACTGGTCATTTGTTGTTACACAGTAAATAACAACAAGACATCATCTGAAGTGGACACTGGTTATTTGTTGTTACACTGTAAATAACAACAAGACATCATCTGAAGTGGACACTGGTCATTTGTTGTTACACTGTAAATAACAAGAAATCATCTGAAGTGGACACTGGTCATTTGTTGTTACACTGTAAATAACAACAAGACATCATCTGAAGTGGCCACTGGTCATTTGTTGTAACACTGTAAATAAGAACAAGACATCATCTGAAGTGGACACTGGTCATTTGTTGTTACACTGTAAATAACAACAAGACATCATCTGAAGTGGACACTGGTTATTTGTTGTTACACTGTAAATAACAACAAGACATCATCTGAAGTGGACACTGGTCATTTGTTGTTACACTGTAAATAACAACAAGACATCATCTGAAGTGGACACTGGTCATTTGTTGTTACACAGTAAATAACAACAAGACATCATCTGAAGTGGACACTGGTCATTTGTTGTTACACAGTAAATAACAACAAGACATCATCTGAAGTGGACACTGGTCATTTGTTGTTACACAGTAAATAACAAGACATCATCTGAAGTGGACACTGGTCATTTGTAGTTACACTGTAAATAACAACAAGACATCATCTGAAAGTGGACACTGGTCATTTTTTGTTACACTGTAAATAACAAGACATCATCTGAAGTGGACACTGGTCATTTGTTGTTACACAGTAAATAACAACAAGACATCATCTGAAGTGGATACTGGTCATTTGTAGTTACACTGTAAATAACAACAAGACATCATCTTAAGTGGACACTGGTCATTTGTTGTTACACTGTAAATAACAACAAGACATCATCTGAAAGCGGACACTGGTCATTTGTTGTTACACTGTAAATAACAACAAGACATCATCTGAAGTGGACACTGGTCATTTGTTGTTACACTGTAAATAAGAACAAGACATCATCTGAAGTGGACACTGGTCAATTGTTGTTACACAGTAAATAACAACAAGACATCATCTGAAGTGGACACTGATCATTTGTTGTTACACTGTAAATAAGAACAAGACATCATCTCAAGTGGACACTGGTCATTTGTTGGCAGTATAAAAGAAACACTAGTAAATAAATTGTATAATTATTTAATAAAAGATATAAAAATCTAACTTGTAACAAAAATAAAAAATGAGCAACAACAACACCAAATTTAACAAATACAACAAGACTCCAGGCAGGTAAAACTGGTACAGAATATTACAAACAATAATTCATGATTTGTACTGTAATGTCTGTTACATCATAATGATATGGCGAAACGCCTAATGATGAAATGAAAGGATTCTTTGAATGTAGAATAATGCCTCCTACAGCAATTGTCCAGCTATATCATAACCTTCAGCTTTCAGTTACGAAGAAAGCTGAAAGACTTTCAGTAGAAAATATAAAAGTGTTGAGAACCTTGCCCACAGTAAGGATTGAACCCACAGCCTCAATGTTGATCTGATGTGAGTAAAAATGTTAGGCATCATGTCTTGTCATTTACATTTTGTCTTTTACATGCTTTGTGTGGAGAAATTGGTATTTAGTGTTTTCCCAATTATGTCTTGTACCCGAGTTAAAGGTTGAACCAAGAATTCCACTGGATGCCATGATATGACTGAAAAATTGCTGAAAGTGGCATTAAACACCAAATAAAAAAACAAACCAATATAATATATGCTGTATATAGCTGAAGGTGGTATTAAACCCCAAATAAAAATAAAATTAGCTGAGGAGGGTCCAGATCTTTTCTTCTGTAAACATTTTTTTGGCGTTTTTTTATACGTCTGTTAACTGTTTTTTTTAAATTAAGCAACTGTTAACTGTTTTCAACCATTCGCTGTTATCTGTTTTCTTAAAAATTGATGTTGTTGTTAACCGTTATAATGAAAATAAAAACTCTGTTTGCTGTTAATAGTCAGAACACTGTTAACTGTTTTACAGAATTTTATCTGTTAATTCATTTTATTCACCACTTTTTAATGTAATTCAGTCTTCATATGAAGGGAGGAATATACATAAGATCACATACTAGTTACTACGGAAACACTGACAAATGTAAGCATTTTTTCGCCATATCGCCACCTCCCCAAATCATAACTGACTTTTCGTGCCTGTAGATGAAATGTGTGGTGACATTTGACTCATGAGATAAATTTGATTCATGAGATACAATAAACTTTCAATTTAATATAAAAATTGACAACATTAATATAAGGTTAATAATTAATAAGCACCAAATTTGCATAAATAAAATTCTACACATTAATAAAAGAACATAAATAAAGTTTACATTATAGTACATAATACTTCATAAAACTTGAGTTTTTATTGGATAATTAATATGAGTTATTTAATTCCACATTTCAGACAATGATTGGTTGCAAAGATGTATCACATTACGATTGATATAACACCTCTCTTGAATTTTATTTGAGATAACGTTAATAGCAAAAAGGAAGTATCACATTTTCATATTTGTTACTTTTTATTGTTGTTGCTTTATTGGTGAAATATATACAATTAAACGCATAATATCGGTCAATTTTGTATTTTTCTGAGTGTTATCATTATTCCTACTATATGCATTGAAATAAAAAAAATAACCATAAAAAATCGTGAAACTGCAATAAAACATATATTCGTTGGCTAAATTGACGTAAAAAGTTTTATATTGAAAGTGTATTCTGTATAATGTAACACATACTGCCTGTAGTAGAGTGTGTTATGCGTATTCAATACTCGTTAAATATATGTCTCCTGTGATATATTTAATTACTTCGTGTGATACTCTGGGTAACACCCTCCTCTCATGCAGTATGTGCGTGTATACATATGTCTCCTGTGATATATTTACTTCGTGTGATACTCTGGGTAACACCCTCCTCTCATGCAATATGTGCGTGTTTACGTATGTCTCCTGTGATATATTTAATTACTTCGTGTGATACTCTGGGTAACACCCTCCACTACAGGTAGTGTGTATATAATATTATTTCTACGTAAGTCTATTTAGGATGTCCTACAATATAATTAGATTTAATACCACAAATTTAAGAAATCTTAATCACAGATTAGAATCATTGTTATCCCAGATTTGTTTTTCATTCACAAACTACATAACAGTATTTTGTAATCACAAATTATAGCCTGTGATAATAATAAGTGCACAATTCTGTAATAACTTATTTCTTAATTAATTTTCCAAAATAAAATATGTGAGAAAAAAATTGTAATTCAAACCAGTAATGAAATTATTGTAATCTATTAATACAAATTAAACCACTGTGATAATTAATACATCACTTTTTTATCACAAATTTAATCTATGATGACAAGCAATCAGGAGAACAATTTTTATCTGTGATCAGATTTCCTTAAATGTTTTATCTTGATTTATATAACATTTGAGAGGTACTACATGTACATACAAAGTAAATGCATTTCTGCATAATAATGAAATAATTTTGCTAAGAGGGAACATTCAGTAATAACTAAGGTCACCTGAACATATTTTACTTGACTATATTACATACCATTAATTACAATTCATAGAAATAATCATGTCATTTTTTTTACTTATCGGCAACTTAAGAATTTAAACTTGTTTTGCCACTATGCAAAACTGACAAAATAATAACTAGACAAAGTGGATCTAGCGATCACTGATACCCCCACTTTTGTAAAAATTTCTAATGTTCGTTGTGGACTGTGACTTTTGAATTTGATGGATTTCCTCCAAAATCGATAGGCTTCTTACCAACATAATATACATATAACAATATTCCACTGTTTCATTCAAATCTGATGCAAACTTTTTGAGTTATTGTCCGGAAACAAATTGTTTCCACAAATTTCTAGTTTTTCGAGGACTTCAACCTAGAAATTTGACAGATTTCCACCAAAATTGATAGGCTTTTTACCAATCTGATATATAACAATATCCCAAAGTTTCATTCAAATCAGATGCAAACTTTTTGAGTTATTGTCCAGAAACAACTTTTTTGTAAAAATTTCTTACGATTTCTTGGACTGTGACCTTGAAACTGGACAGATTTCCCCAAAAATAGATAGGCTTCTTACCAACCTGACCACTTATACCCCCGACTCTGTATGAAAACAATTCCACATAGGTAGTGAACAAATTACTCTATATGAGTAATCTATACATAAGTCACTGTCATGGCTGATAAGAAAAGAATACACATGCTATTGTCATCCTACCATGTAACAGAGAACTGACCTAATTAAACTATTTTAAATTGAGGTCAAGCTTGAGTGACACCTACCAGACAATCATGTCCTGTCCACCAGACACCTAGATACCAAATATGTCACCTTACTGTGCATGGCTACAGAAAAAATTACCAAATCAGAAAGAAAGACATTATATCAATAATTATATGTCAAGGTCAGGTGAAAGGTGACTGACCACTTATCTACCACTGGACCAAAACTAATGGCTTAAGCTTTCAAAAATATAAAGCAAAATGTTGAGTGTTACTGCCACCGCTTTCCCTGGAAACCCATGCATATGTCTTGCCCTTATTGAAAATCATTGCAGGCAAGACAAATATCGCTAAAGATGGCATACAAATACCTTCAATCAGAAAACCAATTTTACCATTGACCTTAAAATCTAAGTAAAATTTGGCATTTTACAATAAAATATATGGTGTTAAATGCCTACACTAGTGCAATTTACTTATTAAATAAGTATCTAACATCAAAAGCTTAGAACTATTTTATATACTCTGATATGCGATGTATTACAATGTGGAGCTTCATTCATCTGTAACTAGGGTGGCTTTCGTCAGAGTCGTGTATTGAGCTGTGTGTATTTGTTGTTCTGTATACAGATAATCCTGGTGTGTCACTGTGTAGGATTTACACATATATAATGACAATACAGTTGCCATTAACCACCTGTCAAAGGTCATGACAGGATACACCCAGAGAATGACTAAAAAGCATGTTGTCCCTGGATGAGGCATGTGTGACAGAAGTTCCTGGAATTGCTGACTAAAATACCTTGTAGGAGATCTGTAACCTCTAACATGGTTATACATCTAAAATATAAAATATCAAATTGTTATTGGTTTAAAAAGGGTTTTGTGCAATCCATGTTAGTTAATGTTAGATTTGAGCACACCTTGAACTTACGATCTAGGGTTTGACACACTAGTGATTAATCATAGCTAACCACATTGACCACAGCCAATTAGAACCATTTAATATCATTATATGTGGTGGGGCTTCCTTTTTTTAACTGCTTCTACTCGAGTAGCTGTTTAGATTTGTTTAAGTAGAAATCGATGCCCAAGATGGCTTCTGTATTTTAACATTTTAAAGGTAATGATATAATTATGGTAATATTAATAATGATGTTATTTTCAATTACTTTTTTTCCTGTTTTATTTAAATTGTTTGAAAAATCATAATAACAGCTAAGGCTAGGCATTGACTATTATGCCCACTAATAATCAAAAACTGACTAAATATAGCACAAAGCAGGTAATAAACTGGATACCAGTCAGTCTTACAACAGTATTTGATTGGCAGGTAATAAACAGAATACCAGTCAGTCTTACAACAGTATTTGATTGGCAGGTAATAAACAGAATACCAGTCAGTCTTACAACAGTATTTGATTGGCAGGTAATAAACAGGATACCAGTCAATCTTACAACAGTATTTGATTGGCAGGTAATAACCAGGATACCAGTCAATCTTACAACAGTATTTGATTGGCAGGTAATAAACTGGATAACAGTCAGTCTTACAACATTATTTGATTGGCAGGTAATAAACTGGATACCAGTCAGTCTTACAACAGTATTTGATTGGCAGGTAATAACCAGGATACCAGTCAATCTTACAACAGTATTTGATTGTCAATGTAAACAGGTTACCAGTCAATCTAACAACAGTATTTGATTGTCAATGTAAAAAGGTTACCAGTCAATCTTACGACAGTATTTTATTGTCAATGTAAACAGGATACCAGTCAATCTTACAACAGTATTTGATTGTCAATGTAAACTGGATACCAGTCAATCTTACAACAGTATTTGATTGTCAATGTAAACAGGTTACCAGTCAATCTAACAACAGTATTTGATTGTCAATGTAAAAAGGTTACCAGTCAATCTTACGACAGTATTTTATTGTCAATGTAAACAGGATACCAGTCAATCTTACAACAGTATTTGATTGTCAATGTAAACAGGATACCAGTCAGTCTTACAACAGTATTTGATTGGCAGGTAATAAACAGGATACCAGTCAATCTTACAACAGTATTTGATTTGCAGGTAATAAACTGGATACCAGTCAGTCTTACAACAGTATTTGATTGGCAGGTAATAAACTGGATACCAGTCAGTCTTACAACAGTATTTGATTGCCAGGTAATAACCAGGATACCAGTCAATCTTACAACAGTATTTGATTGTCAATGTAAACAGGATACCAGTCAATCTTACAACAGTATTTGATTGTCAATGTAAACAGGATACCAGTCAGTCTTACAACAGTATTTGATTGGCAGGTAATAAACAGGATACCAGTCAATCTTACAACAGTATTTGATTGTCAATGTAAACAGGATACCAGTCAATCTTACAACAGTATTTGATTGTCAATGTAAACAGGTTACCAGTCAATCTTACGACAGTATTTTATTGTCAATGTAAACAGGATACCAGTCAATCTTACAACTGTAGTTTATTGTCAATGTAAACAGGATACCAGTCAATCGTACAACAGTATTTGATTGTCAATGTAAACAGGATACCAGTCAGTCTTACAACAGTATTTGATTGGCAGGTAATAAACAGGATACCAGTCAATCTTACAACAGTATTTGATTGGCAGGTAATAAACTGGATACCAGTCAGTCTTACAACAGTATTTGATTGGCAGGTAATAAACTGGATACCAGTCAGTCTTACAACAGTATTTGATTGGCAGGTAATAACCAGGATACCAGTCAATCTTACAACAGTATTTGATTGTCAATGTAAACAGGATACCAGTCAATCTTACAACAGTATTTGATTGTCAATGTAAACAGGATACCAGTCAGTCTTACAACAGTATTTGATTGGCAGGTAATAAACACGATACCAGTCAATCTTACAACAGTATTTGATTGGCAGGTAATAAACTGGATACCAGTCAGTCTTACAACAGTATTTGATTGGCAGGTAATAAACTGGATACCATTCAGTCTTACAACAGTATTTGATTGGTAGGTAATAACCAGGATACCAGTCAATCTTACAACAGTATTTGATTGTCAATGTAAACAGGATACCAGTCAATCTTACAACAGTATTTGATTGTCAATGTAAACAGGATACCAGTCAGTCTTACAACAGTATTTGATTGGCACGTAATAAACAGGATACCAGTCAACCTTACAACAGTATTTGATTGGCAGGTAATAAATTGGATACCAGTCAGTCTTACAACAGTATTTGATTGGCAGGTAATAAACTAGATACCAGTCAATCTTACAACAGTATTTGATTGTCAATGTAAACAGGATACCAGTCAATCTTACAACAGTATTTGATTGTCAATGTAAACAGGATACCAGTCAATCTTACAACAGTATTTGATTGTCAATGTAAACAGGTTACCAGTCAATCTTACAACAGTATTTGATTGGCAGGTAATAAACAGGATACTAGTCAGTCCTACAACAGTATTTTATTGTCAATGTAAACAGGATACCAGTCAATCTTACAACAGTATTTGATTGTCAATGTAAATAGGATAACAGTCAGTTTTACAACAGTATTTGATTGGCAGGTAATAAACAGGATACTAGTCAGTCCTACAACAGTATTTGATTGGCAGGTAATAAACAGGATACCAGTCAGTCCTACAACAGTATTTGATTGTCAATGTAAACAGGTGATGTCTGTCGTACAATATTTACCATTTTGTGATGTAATATTCCAACTGTTTAAGATATTGACTGGATTCATCCAAAGTTGTAGCATTAGGCATACTATTATAATCCCACAACAAATAAGGGCAAGATAGCTACACATAGCCAAATGTACCCGCCCCTGAACATAGCCAAATGTACCCAGCCCATGTAGAATCGAATTGCCTAACAGGTGTGAGAAAAAAAATTTTTGTTTGTGATGCATTTAGTTATGAAACAAAATAATAAGCATGTAATATTAGAATTATCTGGATTGGTCAAAGTCTCATAACTCCTATAAAGTCTGATGAATAAAAATGACGGTAGAGTATGCACATATTCACATCATAACGATTAATTCTGACAAATATTAAAACAATCTGTCAAGCAGTTTCAGAGGATATGCATCCACAAAATGCTTCGGACGTACAGACAATGAGCAAAACAATGTCTCTCGAAGCTTTACCTCAGTCAAACAGGATTTACAATAAACATGGTTTAGCTATACAAATTGCTGAAATTGGCAATGCTTAATTCGTATCCCATGTTAATAACCAAATTAATGGGACATTAACATAGATGGTTATTTGTTTGGTTTTTTGAATAATGTTTCATGCCACTTTCAGCAATTTATCAGCTATATTATTTTATTGTGGGAGTGAGCTAGAGTACCCAGAGAAAACCCCTGACCTTCAGTAAGAAAACAGACAATCCAGGTCAATTAAGATTGGAGTCAAGTGCACGCTGCCTTTAGTGCAACTCGAACCCGCATCCTCAATGTTGACAGACCACGTGATGAATAATAAACAAACTACGATAACCATTCAGCCCCTAGATGGTTAAATTATAGTTAAGCCATATACCTGTTTAATGCCAATCAAAACAAATGGTTCTGTCAGTGTGTTCTCCAGAAAAAGGATGATCCAACAGAAAACATGTAACAATGTGAAGAACAGAGATGTAAGTGGCGCATCATCTGTATTTATGGACCACAGCATAATGTCTGTTGTCTGCCAGAAATACATCAATGTCTGTAAAAGATAAACATGATTTAAGTTGTAAGGTCTCTTGTCTGCTAGAAATACATCAATGTCTGTAAATGATAAACATGATTTAAGTTGTAAGGTCTGTTGTCTGCCAGAAATACATCAATGTCTGTAAAAGATAAACATGATTTAAGTTGTAAGGTCTGTTGTCTGCCAGAAATACATCAATGTCTGTAAAAGATAAACATGATTTAAGTTGTAAGGTCTCTTGTCTGCTAGAAATACATCAATGTCTGTAAAAGATAAACATGATTTAAGTTGTAAGGTCTGTTGTCTGCCAGAAATACATCAATGTCTGTAAATGATAAACATGATTTAAGTTGTAAGGTCTGTTGTCTGCCAGAAATACATCAATGTCTGTAAATGATAAACATGATTTAAGTTGTAAGGTCTGTTGTCTGCCAGAAATACATCAATGTCTGTAAATGATAAACATGATTTAAGTTGTAAGGTCTCTTGTCTGCCAGAAATACATCAATGTCTGTAAATGATAAACATGATTTAAGTTGTAAGGTCTGTTGTCTGCCAGAAATACATCAATGTCTGTAAATGATAAACATGATTTAAGTTGTAAGGTCTGTTGTCTACCAGAAATACATCAATGTCTGTAAAAGATAAACATGATTTACAGTACACCCAGAGTGTATGGTCACTCCAACACTCTACACAGTGTAGAGTGTTTCACGGTGTTACACCGAAAATTTTGAGTGTAGACACTCAAAATCACCCACAGCTTATCTCTACCCCCAAATTGCAAAAAATAATTGTTTATTCAATTTGTTGTTAGTCACTCTTGCATTACCAACAGCTATAGACTGGTAAAGTCATGTCAATATGAAGAATTTAGAACTTTAAAATTTTTAAATAATTTTCGTAAATAAATCGGAACTTGCACTAGAACTGATTTTTAAGAATAACTTGATATACGGTAATAAAATAATAAGACTATACAGTCCTTAGTTTAAGTAACAACAAACGGTATACCAGTGATGATGTGTTTTGTCCTTATTATTTCATATACATCATATCAATTCGGTTTTTTGCCGGCAATACACTAATGTTAACGTTTTCTCTAGACAAGGTGCACGTGACAAAAATAAATACACAACTGTTTAACCACGCGGTCAGCAGAAAGTAATCGAGGTCAAATATACATTTACATCTTTAATGTACGAAAACCATGAAATAAAAATAGGTTTCATTTAAAACATTATCCGTATACACATAAAAAATGTCAATTTTTTTAACCCGAATTTGACCCACATTAGAGATAAAAATAGATCGATTGGTTTATGTGCCAAGTAACTGTTATCGGTATAACGATGATTGTTGTTTTTATCATTCTAGTTTCATTATGTTTTCACTGAAATAATATGCGAATTTAGTTTCGTTTGTCCAAAAAATTGACAATAGGCATAAAAGTATTTTTCTCCCTACTCGAGACTAAAGCCACGTGTAACATGTACATAAATACACAACTGACCTGTTAAACCGTGTGCTTTGCATAAAGTATAATCAGGATAAAAGCTTTACATTTAACTTCATTATTGCCAAAATAAAAAAAAAGGTAAATTCTGTTTGAAAAACAATTCTTTTTCACGTAAAATAGTTTTGAAAATACAATGCTGACCGAAATAGAAATAAATAAAAATTGGTTTCCAGGCATGCGCACGATTTGCATAAAGTCGCGAAGTGAAAGAAGCTAACTGTGAATTGTACTATCACAGCTCACTCTCCTCAGACTTCCAGGATTGCAATAAATCACATTGTTAACGTTGTTGAAACCACTAAAGTTGCTAATTATTTATAATTAATTTTTAAATATAGATAAAGACCGACAAGTTATTTCTACATGCGCAAAACAAAAGTTGAAAAGAAAAATCGTGAAGTTCGAAGATTGAACACATTTTAATTTTGTACATGTATTAATGAGAAAAGCAAGACATTAGTTGTTCTTTGCTTGCAATAAACAATCAATACAATATATTTTCTACACCCTGAAAATCCGAAAAACACAGTGTCACACCGTGTTACACACGAAAGTCGGTACATCAAGGGGATTAATTTTAAGGTGGTGATAGATAACAACACTCTGAAACACTGTGATTCTCCGAGAAAATTTCGGTGATACACCGTGTAACACCGAGAAATTTCTCTAATTTGAGTGTTTGAGTGACCACACACTCTGGGCGTACTGTAAGTTGTAAGGTCTGTTGTCTGCCAGAAATACATCAATGTCTGTAAAAGATAAACATGATTTAAGTTGTAAGGTCTGTTGTCTGCCAGAAATACATCAATGTCTGTAAAAGATAAACATGATTTAAGTTGTAAGGTCTGTTGTCTGCCAGAAATACATCAATGTCTGTAAAAGATAAACATGATTTAAGTTGTAAGGTCTCTTGTCTGCCAGAAATACATCAATGTCTGTAAATGATAAACATGACTTTAGTTGTAAGGTCTGTTGTCTGCCAGAAATACATCAATGTCTGTAAATGATAAACATGATTTAAGTTGTAAGGTCTGTTGTCTGCCAGAAATACATCAATGTCTGTAAAAGATAAACATGACTTTAGTTGTAAGGTCTGTTGTCTGCCAGAAATACATCAATGTCTGTAAAAGATAAACATGATTTAAGTTGTAATGTCTGTTGTCTGCTAGAAATACATCAATGTCTGTAAAAGATAAACATGACTTTAGTTGTAATGTCTGTTGTCTGCCAGAAATACATGTACATCAATGTCTGTAAAAGATAAACATGATTTAAGTTGTAAGGTCTGTTGTCTGCCAGAAATACATCAATGTCTGTAAAAGATAAACATGATTTAAGTTGTAAGGTCTGTTGTCTGCCAGAAATACATCAATGTCTGTAAAAGATAAACATGATTTAAGTTGTAAGGTCTGTTGTCTGCCAGAAATACATCAATGTCTGTAAAAGATAAACATGACTTTAGTTGTAAGGTCTGTTGTCTGCCAGAAATACATCAATGTCTGTAAAAGATAAACATGACTTTAGTTGTAAGGTCTGTTGTCTGCCAGAAATACATCAATGTCTGTAAAAGATAAACATGATTTAAGTTGTAAGGTCTGTTGTCTGCCAGAAATACATCAATGTCTGTAAAAGATAAACATGATTTAAGTTGTAAGGTCTGTTGTCTGCCAGAAATACATCAATGTCTGTAAAAGATAAACATGACTTTAGTTGTAATGTCTGTTGTCTGCTAGAAATACATCAATGTCTGTAAAAGATAAACATGATTTAAGTTGTAAGGTCTGTTGTCTGTCAGAAATACATCAATGTCTGTAAAAGATAAACATGACTTTAGTTGTAAGGTCTGTTGTCTGCCAGAAATACATCAATGTCTGTAAAAGATAAACATGATTTAAGTTGTAAGGTCTGTTGTCTGCCAGAAATACATCAATGTCTGTAAAAGATAAACATGATTTAAGTTGTAAGGTCTGTTGTCTGCCAGAAATACATCAATGTCTGTAAATGATAAACATGATTTAAGTTGTAAGGTCTGTTGTCTGCCAGAAATACATCAATGTCTGTAAAAGATAAACATGATTTAAGTTGTAAGGTCTCTTGTCTGCTAGAAATACATCAATGTCTGTAAAAGATAAACATGATTTAAGTTGTAAGGTCTCTTGTCTGCTAGAAATACATCAATGTCTGTAAAAGATAAACATGATTTAAGTTGTAAGGTCTCTTGTCTGCCAGAAATACATCAATGTCTGTAAATGATAAACATGATTTAAGTTGTAAGGTCTGTTGTCTGCCAGAAATACATCAATGTCTGTAAATGATAAACATGATTTAAATTGTAAGGCCTGTTGTCTGCCAGAAATACATCAATGTCTGTAAAAGATAAACATGATTTAAGTTGTAAGGTCTGTTGTCTGCCAGAAATACATCAATGTCTGTAAAAGATAAACATGACTTTAGTTGTAAGGTCGGTTGTCTGCCAGAAATACATCAATGTCTGTAAAAGATAAACATGACTTTAGTTGTAAGGTCTGTTGTCTGCCAGAAATACATCAATGTCTGTAAATGATAAACATGACTTTAGTTGTAAGGTCTGTTGTCTGCCAGAAATACATCAATGTCTGTAAAAGATAAACATGATTTAAGTTGTAAGGTCTGTTGTCTGCCAGAAATACATCAATGTCTGTAAAAGATAAACATGACGTAAGGTCTGTTGTCTGCCAGAAATACATCAATGTCTGTAAAAGATAAACATGATTTAAGTTGTAAGGTCTGTTGTCTCTAGAAATACATCAATGTCTGTAAAAGATAAACATGACTTTAGTTGTAAGGTCTGTTGTCTGCCAGAAATACATCAATGTCTGTAAATGATAAACATGATTTAATTGCTTAATACTACAATGTAAGCTTCTAAATCTCTGTACTAATGTAACTGTTTGCTATTTAATTCCACTAATGCTTGTTTTTCTCCATCCTACGCTCAGTATTCTTGTGCTGTCTACCATGAATTTGTGGAAATTTAGTTCCATTTTTCACACAACCAGAAATTAATGTTTTGAAGAAAAAAAACTCAAATAAATCATTGAAATTATTCCAATGGGCAATTAATTTCATTTTTTTTAACTACAGAAAAGGTCATCAGTGGAAGCTTCAATGCAGCGAAAATAGAACTAGAAGCTCCCAGGAACCTGTATCGCTCACCTGAACCTGAAACCAAACAACCCTTTTTTATCCAGCTTTTCTTTGCTATAAGGAATTGCCCAACACTTCTGCAAAAATCATTAATTTTGACCTTTTAAGGGAAATAACTCCTATAAGGAGGATCTTTTGATGGTTAGAGGGAGAAGGGAGGTTCACTTCAAATTTGCTGTACCTGTTATACTTTTTTAACTAGCAGTCGAAAACTCTCTCGACCCCCCCCCCCCCCCCCCACCCCTTTTTTCATTTTTTCTATTTTAATCCAACGTAGCTATGTAGGTAGTCAGGTGTCATGATTTGCACAATTTTGGTAGACATCCTAAAGATGATGTGTGCAATGTTTCAAAGCAGTCCTTGCATTGGTTTAAGAGGAGAAGATTTTTTAAAATCAAGTAAAATTGATTAAAAAAATGTTCAAGGAGAATAATTCCTAAACGGTTCATCAGACAATCTAGACCCTAAAGTCATTTTTGTAGCCCTCATAGAGCAGAACAATTAAGCAATGCTAACTTTTTCTCTAGTTCTAATAATTTTCAAGATTTTGAGGCAAAAATGTCAAAAATAATCAATTTCGACAATTAAAGGGCAATAACTCCTATAAGGAGTCATCATACAACTTCAACCCAATGAAGTGTTTAGTAGAGCTTTTGATGCAGATGAAGGCATGTCTCTTCGGTTTTCCTGTATCTGTTACACTTTTTTAAATATAAGCCAAAAACTGTATTTTACCGCCCCCCCCCCCCCCCCATCCTATTTTTAGCCATGGTGGCCATGTTGGTTAATCTGCAGCCATGGTTGGTGCAAACTTGGTTGAGGACATTTGACAGATGATGTGTACAAAGTTTCAAAGCAGTACTTTCAGTTGTTTCAGAGGAGAAGATTTTAAAAAATCAATTAAAACCGATTAAAAAAAACAGTTCAAGGGGAATAACTCTTAAACGGTTAATCAGACAATCTTGACCCTTAAGTCATTTTTGTAGCCCTCATACAGCAGAACAATTAAGCAATGCTAACTTTTTCTCTAGTTCTAATAATTTTCAAGATTTTGAGGCAAAAATGGCAAAAATCATCAATTTTGACAATTAAAGGGCAATAACTCCTACAAGGAGTCATCATACAACTTTGACCCAATAGAGTGTTTTGTAGAGCTTTAGATGCTGAAGAAGGAAGGTCTGTTCGGTTTTCCTGTGTCTGTTATACTTTTTGAACTATAAGCAAAAAACTGTATTTTGACCCCTCTGTTCTATTTTTAGCCATGGCGGCCATGTTGGTTGGTCTGAGGCCATGATTTGGGCAAAATTGGTAGAGGGCATTTTACTGATGATGTATGCAAAGTTTCAAAGCAATCCCTTCAGTGGTTTTGGAGAAGATTTTTGAAGAAAAGTTAACGATGACTACGACGACGACGATGACGGATGACGACGGACGCCAAGTGATGGCAATAGCTCACATGACCCTTCGGGTCAGGTGAGCTAAAAAAAAGGGAGCAATTGAATGATTTAAATTTAATTATACAATTAAAATATTTAATTTGAATAAACCAGTGGCAATCAAGTAAGTGCATATGATATAATTAATAATTAGCATTAAATATTTATAGACCATAAAGGCTTACTCAAGATAGGACTTAGAGAATTTTTGCTCGTCAACCTTTAGAACCTGATGCCATAACAAGCCTGTTATTGCTTGTTTGGATGACAATGGATATTAAGCTATCTTTACAAGATGGCAGATTAAACATTGACAGAGAACACCCTAAGACTATCACAAGCAAGACCAGCAATTAAAATGTTTGTTTACCCACCAACCCACAAAAATGATGCCTACCCATGCATAGTTTTTTTTTAATGTGAAAAAAAGGCAAAGGAAAATAAAAATATAAAGATAGTTTATTATCGCTATTTTGCAATATTTTCCTTTGATCTTTATGTGCGGTATTATCGAATCTCACTCTACTTGTGTGAGATGGGCCCCGTCACTGTCAAGATGTTGTTGAGTAAACACTGTGACGTCACAATGTTACAAAACAGCGATAAACTGATTACTTATGTTTTTTTGAAACTCTATGTATTTTCTTGTCATCTCATCTCAGGGCTGTCACCCCTGATGTATCAAATAAATGTTGAAAATTGTATTCCGTATATCTAAGGCTCAACTAAAACTTACTTGAAGAGCCACTGATGTTAACACTGAATAAAAACTTCTATAGGCAGGTTTACACAATGGCCATAGCTCATTCTTCAATCGTTTCGATGCCATAACACTGTGTTGTATCACAAACAGTAGAAGTAAAGCTAAATCCACAAAGACTAAAGCCAGTTGTGAAGATTCTACAACAAGATCATAATCTACATGTATGTAGTATATATGTTTGAATGATGTTTAGCGCTACTTTCAGCAACTTTTCATCTATATCATGGCATCCAGTTTTTATTGGGGGAGGAAGCCGGAGTACCTTCTGTAGAAAAACTGGCAATCCTTGTCAATTAAGATTGGAGTCAAGTACACACTGCCCGCAGTGAGACTCAAACGTGCAACCTCAGTGTTGACAGACCACATGATCAAAAGTAGACAAACTACATTTACCAATCAGATTACATATCAGATGATTACAGTGCTTTTTATCAAGACAAGTAATAATAATAATAATAATAATAAATTCTTTATTTAAAGAGGGTAACACAGTTAGTTTACACAAGTGTGGACACAGAAAAACGTCTCGCCTGTATTCCGCATCAGTAACGAAAATAAATTTCGTCATAAGCATTACGTAAATAGCATTAAATATCAGCAGCGGCCTGTATACAAAATATTGTCACCATACCCTGCATAGTTGCAGGGGAACAGCCGTAACCCAAAAACTTTAACGTAGTCGATGGACCGTGAAATTGAGGTCAAGGTCAGGTGACACCTACCAGACAGTCATGTACTAGTCATCAGCAACCTATACACCAAATATTGTCATCCTACCATGTGTAGTTACAGAGGAACTGTCGTAACCCAAAAACTTTAACGTAGTCGCTGGACCATGAAATTGAGGTCAAGGTCAGGTGACACCTACCAGACAGTCATGTACTAGTCATCAGCAACCTATACACCAAATATTGTCATCCTACCATGCGTAGTTACAGAGGAACAAAAACTTTAACGTAGTCGCTGGACCGTGAAATTGAGGTCAAGGTCAGGTGACACCTACCAGACAGTCATGTACTAGTCATCAGCAACCTATACACCAAATATTGTCATCCTACCATGCGTAGTTACAGAGGAACTGTCGAAACCCAAAAACTTTAACGTAGTCGCTGGACCGTGAAATTGAGGTCAAGGTCAGGTGACACCTACCAGACAGTCATGTACTAGTCATCAGCAACCTATACACCAAATATTGTTATCCTACCATGCGTAGTTACAGAGGAACTGTCGTAACCCAAAAACTTTAACGTAGTCGCTGGACCGTGAAATTGAGGTCAAGGTCAGGTGACACCTACCAGACAGTCATGTACTAGTCATCAGCAACCTATACACCAAATATTGTCATCCTACCATGCGTAGTTACAGAGGAACTGTCGTAACCCAAAAACTTTAACGTAGTCGCTGGACCGTGAAATTGAGGTCAAGGTCAGGTGACACCTACCAGACAGTCATGTACTAGTCATCAGCAACCTATACACCAAATATTGTCATCCTACCATGCGTAGTTACAGAGGAACTGTCGTAACCCAAAAACTTTAACGTAGTCGCTGGACCGTGAAATTGAGGTCAAGGTCAGGTGACAGGTGACTGACTGGCAAGTACTCATCATAAGCTACCTCTGGACCAAATTTGATGGACCTGGGGCTTGAGCTTACAAAGATATGAAGCAAGATGTCAAGTGTTTACGCCGCCGCCGCCGCCGCCGCCACCGCCGCCGCCGGATTCCCATACATATGTCTCGCCTCCAGCGACTTTCGTCGCAGGCGAGACAAAAACTAATCTTCCCTGAGGCCCTCATTAAAACAACTTATTAAACAAAACAGCATATAAAATGGAATATTACAATGTGTATTCATACCACAGTACTATAGACAATTTGATCATAATAACATATATATTGTACAGAACATTGGTATGGTTCGCGACACTGTCTAGCAATAATCTTATTTGTGTAAAAAGTTCTTTATTTTTGTTTTAAAAAGGTTGTTGTTTGCTACATTATGCAAACTCAAAGGTAAATCATTCCACAATACTGAACCAGAATATAAACAAGTGTGGACACAGAAAAATGTCTCGCCTGCATTCTGCATCAGTAACGAAAATAAATTTCGTCATAAGCATTACGTAAATAGCATTAAATATCAGCAGCTGCCTGTATACGAAATATTGTCACCATACCATGCATAGTTACAGGGGAACAGCCGTAACCCAAAAACTTTAACGTAGTCGCTGGACCGTAAAATTTAGGTCAAGGTCAGGTGGAACCTACCAGACAGTCATGTACTATTCATCAGCAACCTATATACCAAATATTGTCATCTTACCATGCGTAGTTACAGAGGAACTATCGTAACCCAAAAACTTTAACGTAGTCGCTGGACCGTGAAATTGAGGTCAAGGTCAGGTAACACCTACCAGACAGTCATGTACTAGTCTTCAGCAACCTATACACCAAATATTGTCATCCTACCATGCGTAGTTACAGAGGAACTGTCGTAACCCAAAAACTTAAACGTAGTCGCTGGACCATGAAATTGAGGTCAAGGTCAGGTGACACCTACCAGACAGTCATGTACTAGTCATTAGCAACCTATACACCAAATATTGTCATCCTACCATGCGTAGTTACAGAGGAACTGTCGTACCCAAAAACTTTAACGTAGTTGCTGGACCGTGAAATTGAGGTCAAGGTCAGGTGACACCTACCAGACAGTCATGTACTAGTCATCAGCAACCTATACACCAAATATTATCATCCTACCATGCGTAGTTTCAGAGGAACTGTCGTAACCCAAAAACTTTAACGTAGTCGCTGGACCGTGAAATTGAGGTCAAGGTCAGGTGACACCTACCAGACAGTCATGTACTAGTCATCAGCAACCTATACACCAAATATTGTCATCCTACCATGCGTAGTTACAGAGGAACTGTCGTAACCCAAAAACTTTAACATAGTCGCTGGACCGTGAAATTGAGGTCAAGGTCAGGTGACAGGTGACTGACTGGCAAGTACTCATCATAAGCTACCTCTGGACCAAATTTGATGGACCTAGGGCTTGGGCTTACAAATATATGAAGCAAGATGTCAAGTGTTTACGCCGCCGCTGCCACCGGATTCCCATACATATGTCTCGCCTCCAGCGACGAAAGTCGCAGGCGAGACAAAAATGAGTGTTTGTATAATTCAATATAAGGTTTGGGAACAAATAATTTTTCTATCGCATTATTATGTAATTGCTACGGATTGTCAGAAAACTTAAACATATTTTTGAGGTAAATTGGTGCTTCACTGTTACTGATTTTATGCATCAGCAAATATTTATGATATTTTATTCTCATGTCAAAAGTCATCCATCCTAGTTGTTTAAATAGAGGTTCTGATGGTGCTAATGTGTCAGCATCTAGGATGACTCGAGCAGCTCTCTTTTGTAGTTTAATTACCGTAGATAATTGGTCAGTTCCACAACCTCCCCATACAATATACAACAATAATCAATTAAGGTGAAAATATAACCATTGTAATATGCATTTCTAGTATTATTGTTTAAAAATTTCTTAATTTTAATTACAAGGTGTATTCTTGAAGATATGCATTTACTAGTACATAAATGATCAATTTGGTTCTTCCAAGTAAGGTTATTATCTATTCTTACACCAAGCAGTTTTTCACAATCAGAATTTTGTAGAGTAGATGAATTAATTAACAGGGATGGTGGACTGTTAATTGATTGAAGTCTTTGTTTAGTTCCAATTGTCATACATTTTGTTTTATCAATATTAATAAACACGTTATTGTGTTTGCACCATTGTTCAACATTCTGTATCATCTTGAACATTAGCTTGGATGTCTTGAATATCTTTTCCTGACCTATGCAATGTGGTGTCATCTGCATATAATTCAGTTTCACAGTTTTTAAGTTAAATATAGATTCTGATTCTAATTCAACAGCAAAATTATTATGTCTGTGGAACTGATATGTTAATATACAATAAAAAGTCAATCAAGCTCATTTAAACCATTTCTTGGCCTGTTTCTATCACAACCCAAAAAATCAATTAAAATGTCAGAAAGTAAATGCGATGGAAAGGAATATAGAAATGGACTTAAATTTGATTGACTGAAGGTAAGATGATTATTTCCATTGAGACAAATATCTAAAGAAGCAATTTACAGCACACAAATGTTTACTAGTACATGTGCAACATCTGTAGGAGGTGAAATGTTTAAATTCAGCTGTTTTGCATATAACAAATATAAAGAGGTCTCAGACTTTCGACGCTCATCAGTCTAAAAAAGCATTGGAAGGAAAGGGATTCTCGGACTTGGAAAAAAGCATGCTTTTTCACTTGTAACCTCTTTGCACTAATGCAAGATTCAGTCAAAAGACTGCACCAGAATATGTAAGCATTGCATAATTAAAATTACTTACTAGTGTGATTTTTACTTTTTATATCCAGATTGGCACATCACTTGTTGTCATTTTGTTCAATAATTAGAATATGCAACCATACCATATACAATTTAATGTGCTAGTATATGGACAAAAAACTTTTTTTGCTGTGCTTACTCAGTATACTCTGAGCTTTGTGCTTTTATATATGCTTATAACTGATATTTGTGCTCTTAATTTTGCCTATTAATGATAATAGCTTTTAGCTAGTCTAATTATAGTGCTTTTAGAATTCTTAAAATCATGCTTTTAAACAATATGTTGTTTTCAAGATATAAACGCTCTCTTTAAAGGGAGGTGGAAATTGTAATGCTGATCATGTGATGTCATAAACAATTTAGGGCACTTTTAGTTTAAAATGGCAACATTTGTTGCAAAATGGGACGACGTAATATTGACAATGCAAAATGAAACCTGTGCTGGGGTGCAAGCCAACACTTGAAGTAACTTTATGGAACAGGGTCAAGTTTTATTCTGTTTTATGCCATTCACACGATGTTAAAATATGGTGTGCTAAGGAAAGTGCCCTAAATAAAATCATGTGATAGGATACATCTAACTACCTATTTTGAAAACGGTGTATTGTGTATGATTTCTTAACACATATTCTTCTTCTCTTTTGTGATCATACGTCCACAACTTCAGGTTACTGAAGATTACTTGAACTTATGTCTTGGGCACTCATGACTAAAAAAATGTATAAGCTTGTAGCCAAAATGAAAAAAGATAATAATAACTAATCAAAATATTTACAAAATCAAATAATTTGGTAGTGCTACTATACACAAAAAAAGAGGCGGATTAAAAATGAAAATGTCAAAATTGAAATAAGAAGGATTGTGTAAAGAACAGCTTGTAGTAAGCTGGTCCCTAAAACTGTCAACTGTTGTACACTGTATGATGTTTTGTGGTTAAGCATTCCATTGTACCATTGTGTGTGGGAAAAATGACCATTTATATGAATCTTTTGCTGTTTGTATATGTCTGTATGTTGGTGTTGTTGTCTTTTTCTTGTGTATGATGGTCCGATATATTGCAGTCTTATCATGTATATGTACGTCCTAACAAAACATTATGTTTGTATGTCGGTAAAAAGCTCTACAGAGCTTACGTTGTTTTATATGTTAATGCCGACCTTTCTTGTCTTGTCTTAATGGGTGAACACAGCGTCATGCCAACACAAAGCCAAGGTATGGTCATTCAAATCAAAATAGTCAAATAACTGTCAAATAATTTGAAAATGCGAACCTTTCATAAAATACCGTGTACCACACTGCATCGACAAAAACTTTATTAACTTCACTATTGTGTCTCCCACAAGTAAGAGAGTTGAAATGCCCAAAACTGTATAATACACAGACAGCAACATTTTTATTGTAAGGCCCCTTATACTATATAAAATTTGATATGAATCTTTAAACCAAAAGACAAGGGAAAATATTAAATTTAAAAAATAATAACAACAGTATATAATAACAGGATACTTACGCAAAGGAATTCTTTATCTGTGATTATTTTTTCGCTGGTGTAAGGAAAAATTAAGGGGAGTTAACTCCAACTAGACTTTGTACTCAGCAGACAGCAACACAAAAATGCAAAGTTAATATTAAATAATGGCTTCCAGACAACTGCCACCAACTTTTAAAAAGTTAATTGTGACAAAGATTAGTCAGAAATTCAGAGATGTGGTCAAAGTGACGCAAGAAAAGTTGCCAAGCCCTGGAGTTGGTGAAGTGCTTGTGAAAAACAGGTGTTTATATAGTCCGAGAATCCTCTGGCTCTGCCGTCCAACGCTTTTTTTTTTGCGTGGGACGTCAGAGAGCTCTCCATAAGCAAAACAGCGGATTTTGTGACACTGGTCTGGGTTCATCGTTTCCAGATGTTTTCGTCCAGTTAAACTAGTAGTCCAGAGAATCCTCTGCCGTCCAACGCTTTTTTTTTTTTGCGTGGGACTTCAGAGAGCTCTCCATAAGCAAAACAGCGGATTTTGCTACATTGGTCTGGGTCGGCACATTTAATCGTGTCAGATTTAATAAACATTTTCATCCAGTTAATCTATATATAATTCGCTTCTTTAGAAATTTTTCTCTAGGAAAATAATCATCTTACCTTCAATCAAGCTGATTTAAGTCCATTTCTAAGCTCATTTCCATCGATACCCTTACATTACTACATTTCACTTTCATTTTGAACAAAAAGTCACATGACAACAATGTGACTTAAATCCGGTGCTTAAATTAGATTGATTGAAGGTTATTCCTAGAGAAAAATATCTAAAGAAGCGAATTATATATAGATTAACTGGATGAAAAAGTTATATTCAATTTGACACGATGAAATGTGCCGACCCAGACCTGTGTCGCAAAATCTGCTGTTTTGCTTATGGAGAGCTCTCTGACGTCCCACGCAAAAAAAAAAAAATGTTGGACGGCAGAGGATTCTCGGACTGTGAAACTAGATATAATTCGCTTCTTTAGATATATTTCTCTATGAATATAATCATCATACCTTTAATCAAGATGATTTAAGTCCATTTCTAAGCTAATTTCCATCGATACCCTTACATGACCAAAATTTTTTGACTTAAGTCCAGGGCTTAAATTAGCTTGATTGAAGGTATGATGATTATATTCATAGAGAAAAATATCTAAAGAAGCGATTTATATATAGTTTAACTGGACGAAAATGTTCCTTAACATCTGGAAACGAAGAAATTTGCCGACCCAGACTGGTGTCACAAAATCCGCTGTTTTGCTTAAGAAGAGCTCTCTGACGTCCCACAAAAAAAAAAACGTTGGATGGCAGAGGATTCTCGGACTAGTGTTTATATAAAATATACAACTTCTCATCCTTCTTTCACAGAAGAAAATTCCTGATCAATGAGTACTCTTTCCATTTTCTTCACACTTATATGTCTAGTATCCATAAAGGTGATAAATGTGTTCCTGTATAGTATTGCTCAATATGTCTATGCAGCAGACAACATTCTGTTGTAGAAAGTCAGGTAGTCTGAGAATCCTCTGCTGTCCTACTCTTTTTACGATTTGATGGGAGCGTCTCTGTCGTCTAAAGTTTTTTATAGACTTTGATGAGAGCTTGGACACTCCCATCAAAGTCTAAAAAAGTGTTAGATGGCAAAGGATTCACTGACTACCTGACTTTCTACAACAGAATGATGTCTGCAGCTGACAGTAGTTAGGCTGAAAAACTTTAAAAAATAAGACATTAAAAAAAATAAAGATAAGTCATTGTCTTTACAAATATATGCAGTCAGCTAAATTAGACATAAAGACCATTAAGTGCCTCTTAAATTGAAATAAATTAATGTGATATACTTTTCTTGCCAGTTAATTTAAATAAAAATACTGCCCCTCTGGTAACTCTTGGTGTCATATGATGATGCTGAGCAATGCATTGCACATTGCTATGGAGAAGTGCAGATGACAAATAAGGTTAAGTTTAGAGTGATGAGAATTGATTAAATCTGTAACCAAGCATGAAAGAAAAGAAAATGGCTGAAAATAACATTTGATAAATAAAAGTGTACTTGATTTTTTAGAAGGCATTTTTATACTCCCCACAAACTAGTTTGGGGGGGGTATATAGGAATCACCCTGTCTGTCTGTCCGTCTGTCCGTCTGTCCACATCCCTTGTAAGCGCATCTCCTCCTAAACCGCTTGACAGATTTTGATGAAACTTTACATGAAGAAAGTACATCATATGTAGATGTGCATGAAGAATTTTCATCGCTGTCGGATATTATTCAGGGGAGATAATTGGACTTGAAGCGAAGCGGGGGGTATCCCTTTGTGAGCTTGCTCACAGTCCACACTTGTTAAAGTTGTACCCAATAAGTCAACCATGTCAATGGTTCTGTATATAAACATGGAAGTGCACATGACAAGCAGAACTAAAAAGAAATCTGCTATCAAAAACACCTTTCCATCGATGGACTGGCCACTTTAAATTTTTTCTATTTTAACTTTCACTTTTAATGCTTTCTATTTTTCCTTAATATTAATTGTTTTCTGAAATAATTTAGTCATGCATGCTAAATTAAGTTTGATAAGTTTTGAAACAAAAGGGGAAAAAGTAGACAGAAATATCATCCTTGTTTTCTGGGCAGATAGTAGCAGAATTTTCAATTTCAAAAAATGTAATATTCTTGGTGGCACCAATATACATAGAATGTATTTATAAGTAATATAGACACTAATTTCAAATTTAAATTGCATTTAGAAAATGTTTAGGTATACTGCTCAAATCAGATTTAAAGAAGAACCAACACACAGACAGCTGAACTAAACTAATTTCAGATTTTTTTTTCACAGAAACCTAAAAATTGTCTTGTCAAAGTCAAACACATACATTCAAAGCTTAATTTTTGAGACCAAAATTAAAGTGCTGAATATTTTGGATTAAAAACATAAATAAAGTTTTGCACAGATGTCAGCAACCCCATTATATGAAACCAACTAATTAACAACATAAAAGCAGTTACTGAGATGGTAAATGTAAAACAGTATCCACTTAAAATCGGATGGAAATCTTTGCAGTTACAACACATAACATGGTTATTGAGTTGGATAATAGAACTCAACACACTATACCTTAATTATTTAGACACTTTTCTGCATTTTTTTTCAAAAGTTTAGCATACTTTGTCTGACACATTACACATTTCAGTTTGGCTGGTTGTCTAAATCATATTTAATGGAAGATCCTATGAAAGATCACCTGACTTTTGAGACCATTATGTGATATCTCAAGACACTATAAGAAAAACACTGCATCTGTTATTCCATTAGAAACACTTTTACTTTACTTTTCATGTAATGCTATAATCTATACATGGAAAATCTTCAGATAAACAAATTGTAATAAGGAAGAAAACTTTTTGCATATTATTATGTAATCTCTCTATGTAGGATGAGAATACAGGAAGTAAAACGATGCATGTTTGTTTACATGTAACAGTATAACACCTAACAATTTATAAACACTTAACAAAACCACTCAAGCTTTAGTTTTAAAACAATACAAAACACATTAATTTGATAAATTGAACATGTACATAAGGTTTAAAAATTAAAATTAACTGTTGCGTGTCAATGTAATACATTAGACACCATTTTAAATTAAAACAAAAAGTAAACAATGAAATTTATATTTTATCATCGTTAAATAGATATAAAAAAAACCCAAATTTTACACTACATGTTTGTTGTAAATATATTTAAGGACAGAGAAACATACTTAAATTTCTATATAATACACTTGATATAATGTAAATATAGACAGAGAAACCTATTTTTAGCTCACCTGACCCGAAGGGTCAGGTGAGCTATTGCCATCACTTGGCGTCCGTCGTTGTCTCCGTCGTTGTCGTTGTCGTTAACTTTTCTTCAAAAATCTTCTCCTCCAAAACCACTGAAGGGATTGCTTTGAAACTTTGCACACATCATCAGTAAAATGTCCTCTACCAAGTGTGCCCAAATCATGGCCTCAGACCAACCAACATGGCCGCCAGTGCTAAAAATAGAACAGGGGGGTCAAAATACAGTTTTTTGCTTATAGTTCAAAAAGTATAACAGATACAGGAAAACCGAACAGACCTTCCTTCTTCAGCATCTAAAGCTCTACAAAACACTCCATTGGGTCAAAGTTGTATGATGACTCCTTAATTGTCAAAATTGATGATTTTTGCCATTTTTGCCTCAAAATCTTGAAAATTATTAGAACTAGAGAAAAAGTTAGCATTGCTTAATTGTTCTGCTCTATGAGGGCTACAAAAATGACTTAAGGGTCAAGATTGTCTGATTAACCGTTTAAGAGTTATTCCCCTTGAACTTTTTTTTTTAATCGGTTTTAATTGATTTTTTAAAATCTTCTCCTCTGAAACAACTGAAAGTACTGCTTTGAAACTTTGTACACATCATCTGTCAAATGTCCTCAACCAAGTTTGTACCAACCATGGCTGCAGATTAACCAACATGGCCACCATGGCTAAAAATAGGACGGAGGGGGTTTGGCTTATATTTAAAAAAGTGTAACAGATACAGGAAAACCGAAGAGACATGCCTTCATCTGCATCAAAAGCTCTACGAAACACTCCATTGGGTTGAAGTTGTATGATGACTCCTTATAGGAGTTATTGCCCTTTAATAGTCCAAATTGATTATTTTTGACATTTTTGCCTCAAAATCTTAAAAATTATTAGACTAGAGAAAAAGTTAGCATTGCTTAATTGTTCTGCTCTATGAGGGCTACAAAAATGACTATAGGGTCAAGATTGTCTGATGAACCGTTTAGGAATTATTCTCCTTGAACATTTTTTTAATCAATTTTACTTGATTTTAAAAAATCTTCTCCTCTTTAACCAATGAAAGGACTGCTTTGAAACATTGCACACATCATCTTTAGGACGTCCTCTACCAAAATTTTGCAAATCATGACACCTGACTACCTACATAGCTACGTTGGCTTAAAATAGAAAAAATGAAAAAAGGGGAGGGGTGGGAGTCGAGAGAGTTTTCGACTGATAGTTAAAAAAGTATAACAGGTACAGCAAATTTGAAGTGAACCTCCCTTCTCCCTCTAAGCATCAAAAGCTCCTCCTTATAGGAGTTATTTCCCTTAAAAGGTCAAAATTAATGATTTTTGCAGAAGTGTTGGGCAATTCCTTATAGCAACGGTTCAGGTGAGCAATACAGGCACCTGGGAGCCTCTAGTTATTTCTATATTGTACACTTTATATATATAACTAAATGCAGAGAAACCTATTTTAATTTCTGTTTGAAGACAGAGAAACCTATTTTAATTTCTGTTGAAGACAGAGAGAAACCTATTTTAATTTCTGTTGAAGACAGAGAAACCTATTTTAATTTCTGTTTTGAAGGCAGAGAAACTTATTTTAATTTCTGTTAAAGACAGAGAAATCTATTTTAATTTCTGTTGAAGACAGAGAAACTTATTTTAATTTCTGTTTTGAAGGCAGAGAAACCTATTTAATTTCTATATTTTCAGATATGTTGGTATAAATGCATCTGATATCAATTACTCTGCAGGAAGATATGACACCAATGTAAAGCCACCTTTTGACTGTGGATTTGAGGTAAAACATAACTCATACTGTGGATTTGAGGTAAAACAACTCGTACTGTAAATCTGAGGTTTGTTTGTTTGTTTAATGATGTTTAACTTTCAGCAGTTTGTCAGCTATATCATGGCATCCAGTTTTTATTGGGGGAGGAAGCCAGAGTACCCGGAGAAAACCGCCGACCTGCGGTAGGAGGATTTGAGGTAAAACATAACTCGTGCTGTGGATTCATTGTTATTGCTGGATACTAATTTAGTAGCATCAGAATTTTAATACTCAGTATAGAAATTTTGTAATTGTTCTATTAAGCTCCTGAATAGGACAGTTGCATCATTAACCCAAATTGGCTAAGGTGGTACATTATACAATTTATATAGCCTTTAAATTAGGTTGAAATGAAAAAATATCGACATGAGAACATATCGACCGACAACAAAGTTGGAGGTCGATGTGTTATCTTATGTGGAAATATTTCATATCGACCGTATTTAAAGGCTACAATTGCTATATTATTAATTGATATTTTTATCCACCTCTGTATATACCAGTATTTTAAAGGAATTTAGTTTAATGTTCTTTTGATTAGTTACTGTTTTAATGGTTTTTTGTCGCATGTAGGAAAATATCACATTTCATTTCAATATCATCTGAAATTATGAAAACTTTCAATTTAAAAGATTTATAAATACAAAAATACTTGCAACATTGAAATATTTAAAATTTTATAGAATGTACATACTTTACTAACTTTCAAACTGGAAATAGACAGAAGTCAATTCTGATTGGCTGTTTAAAGGGGAATTCCAAATTATTTAAAAATAGCCATGCAATATCATGTTTTCTAAATATAACCGTGCATTATCAGTTTTCGTTCAGCTGTTTTCAAATAACCTTACCAAATACAGCATGTCATGTGACGGGGTTTACACAAATCAAATTTATCAAAAAAATATCAATTTATAATATGTACATATATAATACTTAATGTGAAGGATATATGAAGCTTAGTGTACAGAGTATCAATATGAAAATGGCGTTGTTTCCAAGTTTTTTAGATAGCTTACAAGTCATTTTCAAACATTTCTATTTAAAAAATATTTGTATGTAGCAATATGTCTGCTACTATCTACATTTTAGCCAGTCTTATTCGTTCAGGCTAACAGAGTACTTTCTTTAGCTCACTTTGTTGTCAGGATGATAATGATATGGGGTTGAGCATTGGTGGTAAAATTGTGTTGCTTCATCCTTTGCTGTTACATGTACATATGATAGACCAGGACTTATCATGCCAATATGAGGACAAAATTAATTACAGTTATTGTTAGTTTTGCATTTTGTTATTCCAGAGATGTATGAGAGGCATGTGCCTTTAGATCTTTAAGTCAGTAAGAGTGCAGGTTACGCCACGCAACAAAGTTTAGGAGGGTATGTTTTTGACTGGTCCGTCAGTCTGTCTAATGACATCCATTGAGGAGGGTATGTTTTTGACTGGTCCGTCGGTCTGTCTAATGACATCCAGTGAGGAGGGTATGTTTTTGACTGGTCCGTCAGTCTGTCTAATGACATCCAGTGAGGAGGGTATGTTTTTGACTAGTCCGTCAGTCTGTCTAATGACATCCAGAACATAGTTTCTCTGGTTTTGTTTCCCTTCTTTATAAAACACAATAACTTTCCTGCAACTAAAATCTGTCTGTCATTCAGTCCTGTTCTTGTAAGCACAACTTCTTTGTAACTGCTGATTAGAATTTTATGAATTTGGTAAAAATGAAGTACACCACATGTAGTGTATTTGTACAGGAAATAATAATACTAGTACAATATTTTTTGTACGAGTTATTTCCCTTTTGAACAGAAATTTCTCAGAATATAGCAAAACTCCTCTGTGACTACTGATCAGAATTGTATTGTAAGCACAACTCCTGTGTGACTACTGATCAGAATTTTATTTAAGCACAACTCCTCTGTGACTACTGATCAGAATTTTATTGTAAGCACAACTCCTCTGCGACTACTGATCAGAATTTTATTGTAAGCACAACTCCTCTGCGACTACTGATCAGAATTTTATTGTAAGCACAACTCCTCTGCGACTACTGATCAGATAAGCACAACTCCTCTGTGACTACTGATCAGAATTTTATTGTAAGCACAACTCCTCTGTGACTACGATCAGAATTTTATTGTAAGCACAACTCCTCTGCGACTACTGATCAGAATTTTATTGTAAGAACAACTCCTCTGTGACTACAATCAGAATTTTATTGTAAGCACAACTCCTCTGTGACTACGATCAGAATTTAGTTGTAAGAACAACTCCTGTGTGACTACTGATCAGAATTTTATTGTAAGCACAACTTCTATGTGACTACTGATCAGAATTTTTTAACACTTGATAGGAATAAAGGACACCATATTTAGTTGTGCATATCAACAGGAAATTTTGATACAATATTTTTAGGAGTTATTCCTTCTTTAAACTTAGAAACTTCTCAATTTCTCAAAATAATCAATGTATGTGCACAACAACCGTTTGTACTTATACTCAGAAACTACTGATCACAATAGAACTTGATAGGTATGTGGGAGCATGGGTGAGTGTGCTCATTAAGGCTCTTTAATTATTATATTGCAGTGTAAAGAAAGGATAGCTACTATTGTGCTAAGGTCTCATTGTCAGTTGGAAAACTTGTGACTGATTCTTATTGTTTTATTGCAGGGAGTAGGAGAGATAGCTGCTATCGGACCTCGAGTATCTTTGTCAGTTGGACAACTTGTGACTGATTCTTATTGTTTTATTGCAGGGTGTAGGAGAGATTGCTGCTATTGGACCTGGAGTCTCATTGTCAGTTGGACAACCTGTGACTTATTCCATGTTTGGGGCATTTAGTGAATATAAGGTGATATTGTTTATTTCTAATTTAATTAAAATGATTTTGTCATTTTCCTGGAAATATGAATTTTATATTTTGGTACCATATAGCAATACATATTTCCTGTAAATTATCACCCTATAGAGGAAATGCCAATTGGACCTATAGTCCACATAGACCTATAGTCCAATTAGACAGATAGTCCACATACATTTATAGTCCAGTTAGACCTAATATCCACATAGGTCTATAGTCTAGTTAGACCAATAGTTCACGTAGACCTATAGTCCACATAGACCTTAAGTCCAATTAGACCGTTAGTCTACTTAAACCAATAGACAGCTAGACCAATAGTCCACATAAACCTATAGTCCAGTTAGACCTATTGTCCAGTTAGACCTAATATCCACATAGGTCTTTAGTCCATTTGAACCAATTTTCACATAGACCTATGGTCCACATCAACCTTAAGTCCAATTAGACGGTTAGTATACGTAAACCAATAGACAGCTAGACCAATAGTCCACATAAAACTATAGTCCAGTTAGACCAATAGTCGGTATAGACCTGTAGTCCACATGGATTTATTGTCTATAAATATGGTTTGGGTTTCAATTCATTTAAAGGATTCATATTTATATTCCTTATACATAAAAATAATTAACTGTTTATTTCCCAGTCCTGTTCATTTGAATACTGAAAATCTAAAAAAATCACAATTTATAATATCCAACTAACAATTCTGTGACTTAAGCATGAACATATGTTCATACTGTAGACTACATTGTATTATATGCCAAAGTGAGTCTCCAAGTCAGAAGGCATAATGGCATGAACCAGAGGAAATTTTAATGAGACTCTACTTGACCAGTAACGATGTAAAATTGATTGTTTTGTAGAGTGTTCCAGAAAAACTGTTAGTCAAGCTGCCAAAGGTTTCAGCAGATTATCTCCCCTTACAAGTCAGTGGAGCAACAGCAGCAATTGCATTAGACAAAGTAAGAAACAGTTGTTAGGATGGAAAATTATCTCCCTTTTTAAGTCATCTGAAAACTTCTACCCTTTTAAGAGTCACTTGGGAAATATTCTGCCTTTAAGTCTCTTCATAAACAAATTATAAGAGAACTCTAATTATCATAAAATTAGATAAGGAAAATGATGGTATACAGTATTTGGATCTGGTATAAAATTCTAGATAAATTAAAATTTAATATCTTCCATGAAGATCAAACGGTGGTTTCTATAATTTTGAACATTTCCATAACATCTTAATTTGAACTTTTTCCGAATTTTCATGCATTTCATATACCTTTTTATATTTAGATGGGAGATTTAAAAGCAGGTGAAACAGTTCTTGTAACAGGTAAATTCATAGATAACACAAGTTTGGTGTGACAGATTGCCATGAAATTTTGAAATTATATTTTATATTAGTATTAATGATAAGAAACACTATTTCAATTTTACAATTTTTATTTTGAGTTCCGGAGTTTTTGCCCATTATCTTACAAAATAATAGAGAAACTAAAACATTGCAAAATTTTCTTTTAATTGCCTTCAATAACCCCCACCCCTGGGTAGGTAAGGCTAGATATTAGGACTTTTTATCAGTTTTCGTAAAGGGAGTTTACAATAAGATTTTTTAATACGTTTTTCTAGCATTATATATGAATCAAATAGTACCATTTTTACAATTTATAGATCATAATTTTTTCCAATAAAATAGACTGGTTGACATATTCAACTTGTCAACCAAGCTGTATTTCAAATTGATAATTTTTTAATTAAAACTGCATTTTGTACAAAATATTTTCAGCCGCAGCTGGTGGAACAGGGCAGTTTGCTGTAAGTGTTATTAGACGGGCTACGAGTCCCTTTCTTATTTATGTTTTCTTTATTTCTTCTCATCTTATTTTAAAAGTTTAATACACAATTATAAAACAATACTAAATGATGATAAAATCCTTTGATTAGGGGTCTATATATGGTGGGTTGGTCAGAAAACAGCAAAAACAATATTGGTATGAATGGCCTTAGCACAGTACTACCATGAACCATGCTATTACTGTACATTGTTTTTGAATTCCAAATTCTTAACGAAAATACAGTTAAATGGAATGGTATTTATGTGTTCAAGTTTCTTTTTCGACATGCCACTAATTTTTCTATCTTCCTTTCTATCAGGTACAATGGGCCAAAAGAGCCGGATGTCATGTTATAGGTACCTGTTCATCTGATGATAAGGTTCAGTTTCTGAAGGTCAGTCTTTTTCCTTCTTCCGTTCTTAGTTCCAAAGTAACATAACACCTTAGAAATAAATTACTGATCAGGGGTTCTTGGATTATCTATTTGTTCCCAACTTATAGTATTGTCATTGCCTTGGTTTGTCTTAAAACATTCCACTGAATTCCCATGACAGGTCATAAACTAGGTCATTTGCTAGAAGACCTCAAAACATCAAATTCTCACAACAGGTCATCATAAACAGGGTCATTTGCTAGAAGACCTCAAAATGTCACATTGAAAATCAAACCACTGGCCCTCTTGGCCTGTATACCAGAAACCAGACACCTGTACATATTTTTTACAAGCCCAAATCATGGCTGTACTTTACAGATGATTTCTCAATCATTTACAATATAATTTCAATTCTTCAAAATGTATTTCAGATATTTTTGTAAAAATTAAGATATAAAACTATGATGGACACTGGACATTCATAGCAATAATACACACAAAATAAACAACCTATTATCATAATTGTTTATTCTAATATGACGTGCCTAAAATGATTTCCTCCACATCTGTGGTAAAATCAGTGTATATTCATAATCAATGTTGTAAGGGAGGGTACAAATTGTAATATATTTTTTCCTTAATAATTATATTAGATAAATGTAAACCCAGTCAGTAGTAATATGGGAAACCAAGGGGAGATAATTTAATTGCTTGTTTTTCTAACATTTATATGGGAGACAACTCTCTAATTAATTGTTCTATGTAATGTATGTATTGTTTTTCATAGAAAATTGGCTGCGACAGACCAATTAATTACAAGAAAGAAAGTCTTAAAGATGTGTTAAAGGCAGAATACAAGGTACAAATACATAAATCTGTTAACAATCTGAAAATTATTTATTGTATACAAAAATGGCATGGTGTAAATTCCCCTTCCCCTCTTAAATTCAAGGATTGGTTAAAATTAATGTATTATTTTACTGTTTTTATTTAATAAATATAGATTTTTTTGTCTTTCATTCTAAGATACATTTATGTATTCCATGTTATTGGAGAAGTGACATATTTCTTTGCACCTTTTCATCTGCCAACACACAACACTTATATCTGCCCATGTAATGTTGAAAAGAAGAATAAAGAAAATAGAAGTATGAATTTTATTGTAAGCTTGATTGGACCATCTTTTTAGTTAGTTCACTTGACCCGAAGAGTCATGTGAGGTATTGTCATCACTTTGTGTCTGTGGTCATCATCTGTAAACTTTAACATTTCAGTCATCGTCTCTGAAACCACTTGGCCAATTGAAACTAAACTTGGTCACAGTGTTCGTTGGATGGTCTTTTAAAGTTTGTGTTTTTTTTTAATTCTGATTGGAAAACCAAAAAGTCTGCTACTTCAGGACTTAGTTTTACATAGGACCCAATCAGAAAATGTTTTAAAAGGCTTCTTTTCTGAAACTGTTTATTATAACCAATTAAAACAAACCTTATCACAAGCATTTATTGGATGGTCTTCTACAACGTTTATGTCTTTTTATGCCAATCCAAAATTCAAAATGGCCACCACTGCAGGACATAGGACTCCGTGGGAAAAAAGTTTTAAAAAGCTTCTTCTTTTACAAACCACTGGGCCTGTTGAAACCAAATTTAGTCAGTGTTCATTTGAGGGTCTACAAAGTTTGTATTTTTAATACTGATCTGAAAACCAAAATGGCTGCTACTGCAGGACTTTGTTTAACAAATACCCTATTGGAAAATGATTTTAATAATTTAGGACTAATTTTAAAGGCTTCTTCTTTGAAATCAGTTAACCAATTTAAACAAAACTTATCACAATCATTAATTGGATGGTCCTATATAAAGGTTATGTTTTTATGCCAATCCGAAATTCCATTACACATTTTAAACTAAGAATAAAGAAGACAATGGTAAATAGTTACTATGTATCAATAAGCAGGGTTTTTCACAAAAGTTGTTAGTGTAAAATCTATCATAAGTGTTTACATCACTATGCATTTTCCTTTGATCTTCCAACACTTATGATAGATTGTACACTTAAGACTTTTTGTGAAATCCACTGCAGATCTTTTATTCATTTTTTTCAGAATGGTGTAGATGTTGTTTATGAATCTGTAGGAGGTGAAATGTTTGAAGTTTGTTTGAATGCGTAAGTATGTATGAATTTTAATGCATTTTAAAATCAATGATTTTTTTTTGGCTTCCCTATAGCTCAACCCACAGAGCCACTCAAGATGCCACCTAATGAAAAGGGGAGACCTTCTCCTTTGGAAGTTGTCAGCTTAGGTCTGATTTCAGACCATAATGTGTTTGAAGTATCTGGAACCTTTTACAATAAAAACCACTTTTAAGGGGATGAAGGACACTATCCGCCATTTTTTGTGAAAATTTCAAAATAAATAGAACATTTATGGTAAATTTAATAATAATTTCTTTCATACTTTACTCTTAATTTCAATAAAAATTAAAAAAAATAATGGGAACATTGTACCTATATTATTACTTCATTTTATTATTGGTTGAAATAAAAAGTTTTCGTTTAAATGAGTTGGATATTAGCAAAAATATTGAAAATGAAATTTTTGAAAAGGGAGGTAATTTTGACCAAAAAGTACCATTTTTTAGCACTTTTTGACTAGTTTTTGCCCAGTTGACAAAAATTTAACTCAGAAACCACTATTATTCTTTCCATCACTAAAATGTATACCAATTGCTTGACCTTATATAAAAAATTCAGAAAATTTCATTGGACAGAATTTTAGTGCTTTTTTATTCTCTTTTCTGTATAATCTATATGAAAATTTAAAATTTCAGCGCTCAACTTCTCGAAAATAAGCTCTGAAACCCCCATTTTTTATTTTGAATCATGATAACTTGTATAAATCAAAGACCTGAAGGTCTTCAAGGGTCGGCTGGGCTGGGATACATAAAATCACCATCAAATTTGGGCAATCAATAACACCTATAGATATATTTGGGAAAATGGCCAAATCGAACTTGACCTCTCTTTTGTTAAATAAACAAAATATACAAAATTCAAAGTGATGTTTAAGTCAGAATGCGTAAGTATTAAGCTAGCAAATTCAAATCCTTTATTGCATATTTCGCCTTTATGAGTTTAAATAAATTTGCAGAGGAAGTAATATTACAGTTTAAAAAATCCCCATGTTACAAAACGTGTACTTTAATTTACCACTTTTGACAACTAACACAATTAGTAAATTTTATAAAATTGGTATCTTTGATGACATTTCATTAACATCTGGAGATTGTTTCAAGTGAAACTGCATCCTGCTATCAGTGGTAATAAATCTGTCAGCATTCATATATGAATGAATATCTGTACTGCATGACATATTTAAAGTTAAGACAATGAAATCAGAATGAAACAATATGATAAAGACATCCATCCACTGTTTTTTAACACAAAATATATTGATATAAAATATCTGTAGTACATTTTAAATTACCCGCTGACATCATTGATGCAATGATATTAATTCAATCCAAACAAAGACTACATATAGAGTTTCTGATCAAAACAAGTAGAAAATTTTATTTAGAAAATTTTAATTGCATAAAATTATTCAATTAATTGTTAGCAGATATTTATCTTTATGAGTGTTCCGCAAGATTAAACGAACTATATTATGCGGATGGCATGCATTCATTTGCGTTGTGAGGTTTTTCCACATTCTTCAAATTTTTCATGCAGACGATCGCAATGGGTCTGGCTGATAAATCAGCCGACCCAAAAACTAACTATTTGGCAAATTCAAAGAAAATTCATTGACAAATTATTTTTAGTGAAAGTGTCCTGCATCTCCTTAAATAAGAGTAAACACATCAGAGCTGCTTAAAAGTCAGAATTGTCTGTCCTTTAGCCAGAAAGAAAGTGACTTAGAGCTGCTATAACAGTCAAAATTATCTGTCCTTTGGTCAGATTCATTACCACATTTGATTTATTAATAAGTAACATGTTCTTGTCCTGTACTAGCTGTAATACTGCTCACTGGTTATCCAAGTAACATGTTCTTGTCCTGTACTAGCTGTCATACTGCTCACTGGTTATCCAAGTAACATGATCTTGTCCTGTACTAGCTGTAATACTGCTCACTGGTTATCCAAGTAACATGTTCTTGTCCTGTACTAGCTGTCATACTGCTCACTGGTTATCCAAGTAACATGTTCTTGTCCTGTACTAGCTGTAATACTGCTCACTGGTTATCCAAGTAACATGTTCTTGTCCTGTACTAGCTGTAATACTGCTCACTGGTTATCCAAGTAACATGTTCTTGTCCTGTACTAGCTGTAATACTGCTCACTGGTTATCCAAGTAACATGTTCTTGTCCTGAACTAGCTGTAATACTGCTCACTGGTTATCCAAGTAACATGATCTTGTCCTGTACTAGCTATAATACTGCTCACTGGTTATCCAAGTAACATGTTCTTGTCCTGAACTAGCTGTAATACTGCTCACTGGTTATCCAAGTAACATGTTCTTGTCCTGAACTAGCTGTAATACTGCTCACTGGTTATCCAAGTAACATGTTCTTGTCCTGAACTAGCTGTAATTCTGCTCACTGGTTATCCAAGTAACATGTTCTTGTCCTGTACTAGCTGTCATACTGCTCACTGGTTATCCAAGTAACATGTTCTTGTCCTGAACTAGCTGTAATACTGCTCACTGGTTATCCAAGTAACATGTTCTTGTCCTGAACTAGCTGTAATACTGCTCACTGGTTATCCAAGTAACATGATCTTGTCCTGTACTAGCTGTAATACTGCTCACTGGTTATCCAAGTAACATGTTCTTGTCCTGAACTAGCTGTAATACTGCTCACTGGTTATCCAAGTAACATGTTCTTGTCCTGAACTAGCTGTAATACTGCTCACTGGTTATCCAAGTAACATGTTCTTGTCCTGAACTAGCTGTAATTCTGCTCACTGGTTATCCAAGTAACATGTTCTTGTCCTGTACTAGCTGTAATACTGCTCACTGGTTATCCAAGTAACATGTTCTTGTCCTGAACTAGCTGTAATTCTGCTCACTGGTTATCCAAGTAACATGTTCTTGTCCTGTACTAGCTGTAATACTGCTCACTGGTTATCCAAGTAACATGTTCTTGTCCTGAACTAGCTGTAATTCTGCTCACTGGTTATCCAAGTAACATGTTCTTGTCCTGTACTAGCTGTAATACTGCTCACTGGTTATCCAAGTAACATGATCTTGTCCTGTACTAGCTGTCATACTGCTCACTGGTTATCCAAGTAACATGTTCTTGTCCTGTACTAGCTGTCATACTGCTCACTGGTTATCCAAGTAACATGATCTTGTCCTGTACTAGCTGTAATACTGCTCACTGGTTATCCAAGTAACATGTTCTTGTCCTGTACTAGCTGTCATACTGCTCACTGGTTATCCAAGTAACATGATCTTGTCCTGTACTAGCTGTCATACTGCTCACTGGTTATCCAAGTAACATGATCTTGTCCTGTACTAGCTGTAATACTGCTCACTGGTTATCCAAGTAACATGTTCTTGTCCTGTACTAGCTGTCATACTGCTCACTGGTTATCCAAGTAACATGATCTTGTCCTGTACTAGCTGTCATACTGCTCACTGGTTATCCAAGTAACATGTTCTTGTCCTGTACTAGCTGTAATACTGCTCACTGGTTATCCAAGTAACATGTTCTTGTCCTGAACTAGCTGTAATACTGCTCACTGGTTATCCAAGTAACATGATCTTGTCCTGTAATACTGCTCACTGGTTATCCAAGTAACATGATCTTGTCCTGTACTAGCTGTAATACTGCTCACTGGTTATCCAAGTAACATGTTCTTGTCCTGTACTAGCTGTCATACTGCTCACTGGTTATCCAAGTAACATGTTCTTGTCCTGTACTAGCTGTAATACTGCTCACTGGTTATCCAAGTAACATGTTCTTGTCCTGTACTAGCTGTAATACTGCTCACTGGTTATCCAAGTAACATGTTCTTGTCCTGTACTAGCTGTAATACTGCTCACTGGTTATCCAAGTAACATGATCTTGTCCTGTACTAGCTGTCATTCTGCTCACTGGTTATCCAAGTAACATGATCTTGTCCTGTACTAGCTGTCATACTGCTCACTGGTTATCCAAGTAACATGTTCTTGTCCTGTACTAGCTGTCATACTGCTCACTGGTTATCCAAGTAACATGATCTTGTCCTGTACTAGCTGTCATACTGCTCACTGGTTATCCAAGTAACATGATCTTGTCCTGTACTAGCTGTAATACTGCTCACTGGTTATCCAAGTAACATGTTCTTGTCCTGTACTAGCTGTAATACTGCTCACTGGTTATCCAAGTAACATGTTCTTGTCCTGTACTAGCTGTCATACTGCTCACTGGTTATCCAAGTAACATGTTCTTGTCCTGTACTAGCTGTAATACTGCTCACTGGTTATCCAAGTAACATGTTCTTGTCCTGTACTAGCTGTAATACTGCTCACTGGTTATCCAAGTAACATGATCTTGTCCTGTACTAGCTGTCATACTGCTCACTGGTTATCCAAGTAACATGTTCTTGTCCTGTACTAGCTGTCATACTGCTCACTGGTTATCCAAGTAATATGTTCTTGTCCTGTACTAGCTGTAATACTGCTCACTGGTTATCCAAGTAACATGATCTTGTCCTGTACTAGCTGTCATTCTGCTCACTGGTTATCCAAGTAACATGATCTTGTCCTGTACTAGCTGTCATACTGCTCACTGGTTATCCAAGTAACATGTTCTTGTCCTGTACTAGCTGTCATACTGCTCACTGGTTATCCAAGTAACATGATCTTGTCCTGTACTAGCTGTCATACTGCTCACTGGTTATCCAAGTAACATGATCTTGTCCTGTACTAGCTGTAATACTGCTCACTGGTTATCCAAGTAACATGTTCTTGTCCTGTACTAGCTGTAATACTGCTCACTGGTTATCCAAGTAACATGTTCTTGTCCTGTACTAGCTGTCATACTGCTCACTGGTTATCCAAGTAACATGTTCTTGTCCTGTACTAGCTGTAATACTGCTCACTGGTTATCCAAGTAACATGTTCTTGTCCTGTACTAGCTGTAATACTGCTCACTGGTTATCCAAGTAACATGATCTTGTCCTGTACTAGCTGTCATACTGCTCACTGGTTATCCAAGTAACATGTTCTTGTCCTGTACTAGCTGTCATACTGCTCACTGGTTATCCAAGTAACATGTTCTTGTCCTGTACTAGCTGTCATACTGCTCACTGGTTATCCAAGTAACATGATCTTGTCCTGTACTAGCTGTAATACTGCTCACTGGTTATCCAAATTATATCAAAATGCTTTTCAATATAGAGTATCTTATTTTCTACATTCTGACAAATTTATGTAGATACAATAATTTAAAGTTTGGAAAGTCTAAATAAAACATTTTCTTTTATGAAAAATAAGGAATACCAAATCTGATTACATCTTCAGTTAGGAAACATTATTATTTCTAATTAACGATTTCAACTTCTGTCTGTTTATTCTTTTTTTTTTTCTGCCAAGTTATAATTTTGTTTTGCGACATGTCATAAAGACATTTTGTACCATGGGTGGAAAAGACATTACGCTTTTGCAGTTAACCCTGGCACACTGACCACTTTGTCTTAATGAGTTTCTCCCCTGACACAGAAAACCTTGTGTGCAGATAAGTTTTGAAACAATGAATAATGTCACAATAAAAGATGTTCCTACATGTTCTGTGATGGATTGTGACACTTTATAGCAAATGAAAGAATTTTTCATCTTCTTATAGGAGTTATTTCCCTTTTTAATTGGAAATTGATAGTATAACTTTGCAACTCTTGAAACAGAGGTACTGGAGACTTGGGGTGTTCACTGTTAATCAGCATTCTTGACCTTAAAAAGGTCACAAAGTCAAAGGTCAAGGTCACATTCTAATTATTGTGTTTGTACAGATCTCCTCCTTAACCAAAATAGATACAAAACTGAAATCTTTACCAAAATGTATATCATATTTAGGTCTGAATTGCAATTTTATTGTCCCTGAATCAGTGCAGTTTATTGCAAATTGTAATATATATGTAACTATATATGATATTTAGATAGGACAATCACTGTTGTTGGTCATCATTGACCTTGACCTTGAAAATGGACACAAGATCAAATGTCCAAGGTGACGTTCTAGATTTTGACATTGTCTTGTCATCGCTTCTGCTTTGAAACAGGTAAAGATAGGGAATAACTTTTAATGGGTAAAATGTTGGCCTTCCCATTTGAAGGGAAGAGATTTTACTTCATCTTATAGGACTTAGCTCCCATTAGAACCATTGATTATTAGTGTTTCATTCTTATAACAAATAAACTATTGATAGTAGAGGCATGGGGTCTTCACCAAAGACCCTTATGACCGTTGACCTTGAAAAAGAAATGCAAGGTCAAAGGTCAATGTCATCTTCTCTTTTTTTCGGTATATATTGTAAATAGCCATATCTCAAACACTATAACAGATATTGACATAAGATCTTCGCTGTTAAAATAATTTTTCTTTCATCGTTGTCAAGGGCACAATGTGAAAGGTCAAGGAGAAGGCCTATAATTTGAAATTTTTCATTTTTTATGTATATAAAGTGGTTCATCCTAATAAATGCTTAGTTTTGATGCATAATAAAAAAATGCAAAGGTCACTGGTCAAGGTCATTAAAATCTTTGAACGTCCTATTTTGTGACCTTTTTTCTTTCAAAACATATTTGAATGGGTTTTTTTCTTTCATTTGTTCATATTGTGAAATAAATTCAATTTATATATAAAGAAGGTCAAGTCAAAGTCATAATAGTCTTCAATTTAACCTTTCTTATTTTATCTGATATCTGAATAGTTTTTCTTTCAAATTTGTTAATTTTTAAAGACAAATTATTGATGGTGTTTCGAGGTTAAATTTCAAGGTCATTTAATAAGGTGTTCTTTTTAAATGCATAAATAGGAAAGCCTATTAATTGTTCCTAGACGATTGAAGCTATATTTATATTTGCTTTCATTAAACAATACTTCTGGATATTAAACAATCAATCCAAAATATTAGTGTCTTTACTTTTGTATTTCTTAGGCTGAAAGTTAAAGGTCGATTAATTGTTATAGGATTTATAACAGATTACCAATCTGACCTTGGATTTAAGCCTTCAAGGACATTAGCAACTATACCAGTCAGGGTAAGATTCAAATATATGCAAATAAAACATTATGTACAGAATTTTGAAATTTTTCTTTTTTCTTTCTTGTCTGACACCACTGTATATAAGGTTGTTCGTCTAGTATCCTTAGTTGTCTAATGGATTACACATCAGCTTTTATCAGTTGCATATTGTGACCATAATTGTTTTGTCATGTTTGTAATGCACCATGTGGGTCATAATTAAATAAATTTCTTTTCATTTAAAGCAACATATAATTTAAAGACTACAATAGGAGTGTCTTTGGTTACTGTTCATTTAAATTTTAGTTTATTATTCAAATTTTATGTAAATTTATGTGTCTGATTCAGATTAAATACATTTTCAGTTACCTGAAGAATTTTTTCAAATATTGTTTTAAGTCTATAGATTTACAAATTTATAGTTTCAATCAGTTCCAATAGGTGTATGTAAATTTCAGTTAATTTGCACAAACATTTCATGAATTATAAATTGAATGTTAATTTCAGCTACTTAACAAGTCAGCCAGCATAAAAGGATTTTTTCTGAACCACTTTGCTAAAGATTGGCAATCCTACGTTTCCAAAATGGCAGACATGATTGAAAAGAAGGAAATACAAAGTTTTGTCGACATGGGAGAAAATAGTCCTCAGGGTCCATTTGTTGGTATGGATAAAATTATTGATGCTGTAGAGGTATGATTGTGTAGTATTATTGTTGGTATGCTCTACCTTACATTCTGTTTCTTCTTATTATAATCACACTCTGAATGCTCCACTTATCAATTTTTGAAGCTCAATTGCAAAGCAGAGGAACAGTTTATACAATAAAATCTGTGCAAAGTAGAAAGGTTTTATTTTTAAATCTTATTCTAGTTACCAAAAGTGTGGTACTCTGAAATTCATTCAAGAAAGGTTGTTTTTTTCATTTTCTGATGTAGTCAATTTTTATACCCCTCTTGACAGGGGTATATAGTGGTCCTTGTGTCTGTTTGTCAGTCCAAAGTTGGTTTCCAGATGATATTTCAGAAAGCTTTCCTCACATTTAAGGTATCCGGACCATAATTGACCACGTGATCATATTTGGTGTCCCGGATGTCCATTGTTTTTCAATGGAGCAGACCTCGGTAATGTTCGGCAAACATCGGAAATACTATTTGAGTAGCTAATTTTTTTTCCTCAAAATTGTGAACATTGACTCAAGTTATATTATATATTTTACTTTTATCATTAATTAGCAATACATTGATTTAATAAAGCTGTATTTCTTGGTCGACAAATAAAATTAAACGGTAACTTCAATTATGGGTCGGATACCTTAAATGAAACTTTTTGATATTGTTACCTATCAGGTGGGTAAGAAGCCTATTGATTTTTGGGGAAATCCATCAAATTTCAAGGTCACAAGTAACGAAAATTCTATAAATTTTACCAAAAAGATGTTTCCATACAATAACAAAAAGTTTGCATTAGATTTTAAATGAAACTTTAGAATATTGTTACATATCAGGTGGCAAATAATATGTGATATGTCATAAAATTCTAAAGTTTCATTGAGAGTAAAAGGCACACTGTAGCCAGTTAAGAGACAGAATGTTTAACAGAACCAGGATAATCATGCATAACAAATTTAGTTTCTAGACTGGTATATTTATAAATAATGCTAATAGACATGATATAACTGTTTATTTATGCTTTTGTTTACTCTCAAAATAAATTTTATTGAAAATACTAATGCCTTGTTACAACAAATATTTAAAATCTGTGCAATTTAGTTTACAGTTCTGGGTTAAATCTAGATACTGCCTTTTACCAGTCACACAATATTGATGCAGACGGGCTAAAAAGACTTATGGCTTGGGAAAATACCTTGCTAAAAAGTAAAATTCAAAACAAATATCATGGAAAAAGTGAAATTCAATGCAAACATCATAGTTAAATGTAAAATTTAATGCAAACATCATAGTTAAACGTAAAATTTAATGCAAACACCATGGTAAAGAGTGAAATTTAATGTAAACATCATGGTAAACAGTGACATTTAATGTAAACAGTGAAACTCAATGCAAACATCATGATAAAAAGTGATATTTCATGAAAACACCATGGTAAAAAAGAAAATTAAATGTAAACACCATGGTAAAAAGTAAAATTTAATGCAAACAACCTGGTAAAACAGAAAATTAAATGCAAACACCATGGGAGAAAGAGAAATTGAATGCAAATACCATGGTAAAACAGAAAATTTAATGTAAACACCATGGTAAAAAGTGAAATTTAATACAAAGACCATGGTAAAGAGAGAAATTTAATGCAAACACCCCTGTAAAAAGATATATTTAATGCAAACACTGTGGTAAAACGTTAAATTTAATGCAAACACTGTGGTAAAAAGAGAAATGTAATGCAAGCACTGTGGTAAAAACAGAAATTTAATGCAAATACCATGGTAAAACAGAAAATTAAATGTAAAAACCATGGTAAAAAGTGAAATTTAATGCAAAAACACCATGACAAAAAAATAAATGTAAATACCATGGTAAAAATTGAAATTCAATGTACACACCATGGGAAAAAGGTGAAAGGTAATGCAAACTCCATGGTAAAACAGAAAATTAAATGTAAACACCATGGTAAAACAGAAAATTAAATGTAAACACCATGGTAAAAAGTGAAATTTAATACAAAGACCATTGTAAAAAGTGAAATTTAATGTCAGCACTGCACCATGGTAAAAAGTAAAATTCAGTGTAAATACCATTTTAAAAAGTTAAATTAAATGCAAACACCACGGTAAAAAGTGAAAGTTAATGCAAACATCATGGTTAAAAGTGAATTTTAATGTAAATACTATGGAAAAATGAAATTTAATGTCAGCACCATGAAAAGTGGAATTTAATGTCAACATTGTGGTTAATAGTAAAATTCAAGGTAAATACTATGGTAAAAAGGTACATTAAATGCAAACTCCATGGTAAAAAGAAAAATTTAATGCAAATACCATGGTAAAACAGAAAATTAAATGAAAACACCATGGTTAAAAGTGAAATTTAATACAAAGACCATTGTAAAAAGAGAAATTTAATGCAAACACCCTGGTAAAAAGAGAAATTTATTGCAAAGCACCATAGTAAAAAGAGAAATTTATTGCAAAGCACCATAGTAAAAAGTCAATGCAAACACCATGGTGAAAAGTGAAAATTAATGCAAACACTATGGTAAAAGATGAAACTCAACGCAAACACCATGTTAAAAAGTTAAATTTAATGTAAACATTATGGTAAACAGTGAAATTTAATGTAAACATCATGTTAAACAGTGAAATTTAATGTAAACATCATGGTGAGGAAATCGAGAAAATAAAACCAAAAGTAAACTGATTATCGCTGTTTGGTAACATCACAATAGTAGAGTGATTTGGGTTTTGCTCAGCTTGCACAAAAAAAGGAAATCAAATAAATAACGATAATAGAACATATGAAAAATGCACTGCTATTAACTAATCAGAATTCTGCATTCTTATACAAGGCGTAACAAAAAACACTAAGTAGATTAAACAATCATGACATATTCATATGCAAAATGTATTTTCTAATTCACAATTTTGAAGGTATATTTTTGGGGAAATTGCACGCAAAATTGTCGATTATAATGTTTGTTGATTATAAAAAAAACATTTTTTAATACTCATTTCTTTGTATGTGTGTGTTTATGTAAATAAATTTGGTACAGTGTTATTCTTGTCATAGTACTGGATCAAATACATGTAGTTTGAATTGAAATCAATACCCACAATATTGTTTTAATTATACAGCAAATGTGGTGTGTTACACAAATGGATCAGTTTGATGTCAGTCATTACTGTCACCTGTCAATAACTACATGTAATGATACATTATTAATTGTATTTTTTTATCTGTATTATTATTTGTAAATTTGTTATCTGTTATCGTATAAACAAACTGCATTTAACCATTGTAATGACATGATGTTGCAGATGTTTAAAAAAAGAAAACATGGCTGTGTTTAATGACAAATTACTAAAAGTCTAGCAAAAACCATGCCAGATTAGTATTGTATTCTAGTGGTTTTCTTTCACAAAGATGCATGTACTAATTACAAAAAAATTAATGCACCAAATAATTTTTAAAATACACAAACGAATACAAATATTCTGGTTCCTATGGTATTGCTGAAAAGTTATGAAAAATTCTTCCAATCTAATGCAACCTGTGTAATCACCATGGTGCAACACCATAATAATATATTCATGCAAAATGACATATACTTGCTGAACTGAAATTCAGTTACCTATAATTGTACTGAGTTTCATTTAGCTACCACTTTGTTAACATCTTGACTATGATTGGTGGCAAAAGCTAACCAGCTGCTTGGACTATCAGAGTGAGGTGACATTTATGATGAACACCAGATTGTCTTGTCACTGGTATAAAGTGTTCCTGCTGGGATACACTGTTAGATAATATAGATAATCCTGTTAAACCTGTGCCAGATGAATGTCATGCTGTTTGACACTGACTATCTTGTACTTACAGATAAACCTGGGAGAGAATTAAGAACTTGATGATAATTTATACTGATTAATTACATATTAAAACTGACACAATTCCAATTGGTCTGGTTCTTTTGTTGTAGTATAGAAGTCATTTGATTTTAGAGGGAGCAAAATAAATTATTCAAGTGTTTGGTGTTTTTAATTAATAATGGTAATTATGTCATAATGTAACTTATCTTTCGTATATCTGTGTTTAATTTCAGTATTTATATTCACAAAAGAGCATAGGAAAGATAGTAGTGGAATTAAATAAACCAGAGACCAGTAAGCTGTGACATTGACAGGAAGTGTCAAACAAGAACAGCAGACTACAGTGTGTGAAGTAATCACAGAACGAATAAATAATAGTGGAAAATTAAATAATTAATTTTGGAAAATGATAAATTAATAGTGGATAAGGATTATTATAGTGTGATGTGGTGCAAAATAATAAAAAGTTGTTCACAGGTTTGCTCTATGACATAACTTCATTTTAGTACAATTTATTACATGAAAAATCGTGTTAACATATTAGTTTCTCAGTATGATGCAATATCCATGTTAAAAATACATTGAAAGTTGTCACGGTTTTGTCAGTTTTGTATTTGAAAATAAACAATGACCTTTGATCCCAACACAAAGTTTAAGATTAAAGGTTAATCCATGTTTTAAAGATAAGTTATGACAAAGTATGTATATTTGTAGACAGACTGATAGGTTAAAGGTCGTGTGTACTTACACACAGTTTTTGTGCCAATGATTAGCAATGTGATTTATATTATATATTAAACAGTAATTTATTGTTATCACTACTTCCTGTGTTATAATAAATCTTTGGTCAAGTTTAAACCATGATACAATTTGTAAGTTTATTGATTCAGTTATCTGATAACACATAATTTAATAGCAAGGAAACATGGAGTCCATAGAATTTTTCTGTTGTCCAATTCCAGATGCAAAAGCTTAAGCAAGGTAGCACAGATCCTAAGCTGTATCCATGGTAGCACAATCCTTAGCCATATCCATGGTACCAGAAATCCTATGCCATATCCATGGTAGCAGAAATCCTTTGCTGTATCCATGGTACCAGAAATCCTATGCCTTATCCATGGTAGCACAAATCCTATGCTGTATCCATGGTAGCACAAATCCTATGCTGTATTAATGTTAGCACAATCTTATGCCGTATCCATGGTACCGCAAATCCTATGCAGCATCCATAGTACCACAAATCCTATGCTGTATTAATGTTAGCACAATCTTATGCCGTATCCATGGTACCGCAAATCCTATGCAGCATCCATAGTACCACAAATCCTATGCTGTATTAATGTTAGCACAATCCTATGTTGTATTCATGGTAGCACAAATTCTATGCTGTATCCATGGTAGCACAAATCCTATGCTGTATCCATGGTAGCACAAATTCTATGCTGTATCCATGGTAGCACAAATTCTATGCTGTATCCATGGTAGCACAAATCCTATGCTGTATCCATGGAAGCACAGATCCTATGCTGTATTTTATTTATCACCAGTTAGCACAGATTGTTCTACATTCTGCCCCAAAGAGCCATTTAAACTATGGCTGTCTTTTGGCATCCATTGTCTGTCATTTAAATCTTCACCTGTCAATCTGCTTTGCTGAAACAATTGGACTGATTGGAACAGATCTTTGCAGGATTCATTTTCCCACGCTAGGTTCCTGTATTAAGCTGCAGTACACAAAGGACGTATGGACATAGGACACTTGACCTGGTCTGGAAGATGGGCAGGATTCTTCCTTAAATTAAACTCTTGGTCATGTTTTTGTTCTTTTGCTTAATTTATCTTAGTTGCAGTGGTCAATTGTTCGTTTTTATTCAGTTTTTTTTTAAATCAAATAGGATGAGGTATTTATGGTCCCGAATGGGAGAAGCATATAATCACTGCTTCAGTTACATAAATTTACCTTTTGAAAAATAAGAATTTGAGGATTGCAGGGTTCTTGTTACTAAAAACAAAATAACAACATATTTGTTGTATGTATAAAACTACATGTCTCTGTTAATTGTTTATTCATATATTTCCTATCGAAGGTGGGGGGTTTTCTCTGGGTACTCCGGCTTCCTCCCCAATAAAAACTGGACGCCATGATATAGCTGAAAAATTGCTGAAAGTGGCGTTAAACACCATCAAACAAACAATATACCTATGAGGCAGATTTTATACAACTACCTCCTAGGCAAAAGGTAAGCCTTCTGCTTTCATTTCATACAGACAGAGAACTTGTCTGAATATTTTAAATTCCTATTGTGAATTTTCCATTTGTGTGTGGCAACATTCCAGCAGCACCTGCAAATAGAGTATACGTCTCACAACTGATTAGGTACTAAAGAGCTTGTGTTTCCTTTCCAGATTTTCTTGAAAGATGGTGTCTGCTGACAGAAAACTTTTTACAAAGGGTTTCGCGGTGGCAAGTTTGAAGTCATCTCTTTGACAATTTAACGGTCTTAGTTGCCGTTAAGGAATATCTGTGTCACAAATGACCATTTATTTGTCCTCCTTGATTTGTTCTGATTGTCGGAACTTCTCCTTCTTTATGAATTATGACTACCCGCGGATATGACTAATTACCGTTATCATATCTTAACCTGAGTAACACTACGGGTGTCACGCGAGAGTTTATCATTCCTGGTTACCAAGACTCGTTTTTTTCAGCAGGGTTTGTGTTTCTGAACTTTTGATTGAACCAAATTTGCTACAATATAATTATATAATTGCCAATGTTGATGTACAACGGGTATTTGATATTGTTGATGCATACCTCGGTCAAAGGCGTATGCTGCGTCAGTCGACACACTATTACCGTCGCATGGCGTCTACGTCGTTGTCGGTTTGATATCCAGTATCTAACTATACTACAAGCACCACTAAGATAAATCGTTATCAATTGATTATGAGCCACTAATAAGCACTAATTATATTTTGTTATAATAAAGAACACATATATGTTTGCTCTCCTTATATGCACTTGCTTTTTCATTTTGCTCTAAACATTTTAATTGAGAAAATGCTACTTTTTACTTTGCGAGGTAAAAATAGTTAACTCGTTATTACGATTAGCTAACTCGTTATCACGACTTATCTAACTCGTTATCAAGACTTAGCTAACTCTTTATCACGACTTAGCTAACTCGTTATCACGCCATAGCTTACTCGTTTTTACGACAACTAACTTGTTATAACAATTTACTATCTGTAACTCGTTATAACGAGTTAGCTAAGTCGTTATAACGAGTTAGCTAAGTCGTAATAACGAGTTAGAATAAATAAAACACCACCATGGCACTAATAGACTTCCGTAGAAATGACAATAAACGTGTATTCGTTTCTTTCTTTTTTGTAAGTTAACCGAGAAGAATAGCCGGTAAATAATTTAATCAAGATGTATAACATCTGCGTCATAAACTTTCTTTGTAATAAGAAAAGATAAAAGAGTAAGGGGTAGGTGGTTACTTTTCTAGGAAATTACACCAATTCCGCACATATTCTTTGTTGTGACGTATGAATACGCTCTGTACCTTGTTTGTTTTGCTATAAAACCATTTTTGTTTTAAGAATGTACTCTTAAAGGTCATACAGGTCAGACTCGCATATTACTTTATAGTGACAAGTATTCGTTTTCTTGACGTAATTAAAATTATGAATATACATAAGATACCGTAAGTGTTTACGTCAATTGTGTTCTATATTTAGATTAACCAGATTTAATACTTATTATTATCATGATTATACACTCCTGGTCATTGTTTACAAGATAACAATATCAGAATGGTATTTACAGTTTAACCTTTAGAGTAAATATATTTCATTTACTAGTACCTTTAAATATGCTCTCCCCCAGAATACAGACATTGCTGCTGAGTGGACGTTTACAATTAGTTTCAATCAAAAGATTATGAATAAAAATAATAATCATAGAATGCGTTTTCAGCCCTATAGGTAACTGGCTCATTATGAAAGTTTGTTAATTTATACGTTCATGGGTTATATATACATTTACTACGTTATGGATAGCTGACCCCTTATTACTTACTAATCTATACTATTGTAACGGTAGAGCACGAAATAATGACATCGTCACTACCGGGGATCGAACCCGGGATCTCAGTATTGCCAGCCAGCCCTCTAACCAAGTGAGCTACAGAAGTACTCCGTTAGCTCAGTCGATTTTGAATGGCTATATACCTACTACATGCTACAACGCAGATAGGCCTCCTGTTACACTCTTCACCCCTTACGAAGAATCATCATACTCATGATGATTCACAACAAACCGACAAATCCTCCATGTGAGTTTTTCAGTTGGGCGCCAAATGTAACGGTAGAGCATGAAATAATGACATCGTCACTACCGGGGATCGAACCCGGGATCTCAGTGCTGCCAGCCAGCCCTCTAACCAAGTGAGCTAAAGAAGTACTCCGTTAGCTCAGTCGATTTTGACTGGCTATATACCTACTACCTGCTACAACGCAGATAGGGCTCCTGTTACAATATGTATATAATAATCCATACGACGACGATTGAATTTTTATTGTTAAAAGGAAGTTTTGATTGATTGAAGAAATAAATTTCTTTGTATCATACAGTAAGCATTGTTATATAAAACCATCCCGTTGGTGGACGAATCAGCATGAGCAAAACGCCCCCACCCCCACCCCGCTTAATCCCACACGGCCACCGGCCTAAATTTAAGGGTGAGATTTAGCACCATACAAACATGCACGCTCTTTATTGTACCAACCACACATATTTAGCACCATACAAACATGCACGCTCTTTATTGTACCAACCACACATATGTAGCACCATACAATGCACGCTCTTTATTGTACCAACCACACATATTTAGCACCATACAAACATGCACGCTCTTTATTGTACCAACCACACATATGTAGCACCATACAATGCAAGCTCTTTATTTTACCAACCACACATATGTAGCACCATACAAACATGCACGCTCTTTATTGTACCAACCACACATATGTAGCACCATACAAACATGCACGCTCTTTATTGTACCAACCACACATATGTAGCACCATACAATGCACGCTCTTTATTTTACCAACCACACATATGTAGCACCATACAAACATGCACGCTCTTTATTGTACCAACCACACATATGTAGCACCATACAAACATGCACGCTCTTTATTGTACCAACCACACATATTTAGCACCATACAAACGGATGTTGTCTAAACACAAAGGCACGAGATATAAAGGCGAAAGCACATGATATAGTGATAAGCAGGAAGTATATAGCATAGATCTTTAAAGTCGATACATGTAGATAGTAACATGTATAAATACAAGCTAACTGTTAGGACAAACTCACTGTCAAACTCACTGTTAGGACAAACTCACTGCATACAAAGACAAAAGTTCTGTAGGACAAAATCATAAAGACCAAAGTTCTGTAGGACAAAATCATGAAGACCAAAGTTCAGTATCACCTTCAAACTTGTCTTCACCACACTAAGTCAAAAACACTATATTTTATATTGATATATTTTTATGAGGTTTGTTTCCGTCTCAACAATAATGATTCAGTTAAACAATATCTTGATTCTTCCTGTGTTTACAAGTTTTTCTAGGAATTTATTCGGAAGGTGGACTTACACAACTATTTGTATTCTATATATCTAATTTAAAACAGTGCCCCCATTCTTTGATGATTTGCTATTCCTGAATATGTGACCGTTCTTAAGAGTTATGTTATTTTCATATTTTCTATATAGATCCTCGAAATATCGTACGAAATCAAAATCTGAAGATAACTGGTTGTTCTTAGTGTTTATGTTTAACCGGGGATTAGAACGAATAATCGTACCCTCGCTATTTTTTTTTAATCCGACAAATCACAAAATTAACTTCGGATTATAACGGCAGTAAAATTCGGCCTAACCGGGGATTAGCGCCATTTTAGCAATTTTTTTAACGTAGCTAGTTTGTATTTGGTAGGGAAGCCGGAGTATCCGGGTAGAAAGACTGACAATCCTTATTAATTGGGGTTGGAGTCGAGCACACCTTGTCCGCAGTGAAACTGTTGAATTCGCAACCACATTGTTGACATTGTAGACGAATAACTACCTTAACAGCTCTGCCACCGAGGCCCAAATTGTGCCAGTGGCAACGCTGGCAATTTATACTTTAAGGTTCGTCACTGGAAAAAGTGTGTCAAACTATGCAACTATGGCAATTTTATTGTCTTTATTAATATCTAGTAACCACTAGTGATATGTTTCTTCACGAAGATGAATGAGTTTTTCTGAGAAATGGATGAACGACGACAATCAGAAAGAACGAGGAAAGCATACCACGGTTGTTTTCAATAGGCGAAGGAAATAACAGTAAACAGATTGAGAATTAATATTCAAGATAGACATCCGGGTTGTTAAGAACTTCCACGAAATGTTTTTAAATGATAAATATTGCAAATTGAGTGAAACCCCTGTAAACAAGAAAACAAATCAAATCTCAGATCTAATAACGATACCGAAAAATTACTTATGTAGGTCAAACGAAATCTTTATCTCAAAATCAAATGTATTTTAGCATTAAAGTTCTATTAAAATATAAATAAAAAATGAACTATCTGCTATATAGGGAACCTTATCATTAAAATGATTATCAGATGTAATTGGTCTGTTTTGTTTGTTTGAATGGGTTTATCGCCACTTTCAGCTATTTTTCAGCTATATCGTGGTGTCCAGTTTTTATTTTAGGACGATGCCGGGGTATCGGAGAAAGCTTCCGACCATCTTTAAAAAATTTGGCAATCCTTGTCAATTAAAAACCATGCCTGCAGTGAGACTCGAACCCGCAACCTGACAGGTACGTGATGAATAATAATTAACTAACACCTAAACAACTCGGCAACCGACGCTACTCACATGTAGCAGTGTTCTTAACCTAATGTGGCTGTGTCGAATTATACAGAATTGACAGTTAATTATATGATTCAATTGAATTAAATTTTGAAGCATTGGAATTATAAATATAATTTTTTTTTGATTACGAAACGCGCGTCTGACTTAGTAATTTGTATAACCTTTGTATCGTTGGTATCGTTAATGATATTTTATTTGCAACCACTGGGTTGATGTCTCTGTTGGTGGACTGTTAGTCCCCGATGATATCACCAGCCCATTAGTCAACCAATGGTCGATGTCTCAATTGGTGGACTGTTAGTCCCCGATGGTTTTACCAGCCCGGTAGTCACACTTCTGGGTCGATGTATCTGTTGGTGGACTGTTAGTCATCCTCCCAAGTCAGGGGTTCTGAGTTCGCGTTCGCTCCATCATCATGATGATGGAGCGAACGCGGACTCAGAACCCCTGACTTGGGAGGATGACTGTTAGTCCCCGATGGTTTTACCAGCCCGGTAGTCACACTTCTGGGTCGATGTCTCTGTTGGTGGAGTTTTAGTCCCCGATGGTATCACCGGCCCAGTAGTTAATCACTGGGTCGATGTCTTTGTTGGTGGACTGTTAGTCCCCGATGGTATCACCAGCCAAGTAGTCACACTTCTGAGTCGATGTCTGTGTTGGTGGACTGTTAGTCCCCGATGGTATCACCAGCCCAGTAGTAACACTTCTGAGTCGATGTCTCTGTTGGTGGACTGTTAGTCCCCGATTGTATCACCAGCCCTGTAGTCACACTTCGGTGATGACAAGAATGTCTTTGATTCTTTCAGCGATATAGTCCTTGATTATTTCACTGATATAGTCATTGTATAAATGGAATGCCCTGCAATTCGACAATGATCTAAATTCTAAGGTTTTTCCTATAAGCAAGGTGTAGATAGCCTTAGTTGGATTTTGTATTACGTTTTGGAATTTGGAAAATTAATGGCGCTACGACATCTCAATTATTTTGATTTTAAATATTTATTATTTGAGCGCCACTATAGACGCAACGCGCGTCTGGCATAGTAACTTTTATAACCTTGTTGTCTTTGATATTAATAAAGTGGCTGTTTTTCACGCACATTATATGACATAACTTTTCATGTGAAAGAGCCCTACAATTTTTCCTAGAACAAAATAAATCGATAGAAAGATACTTGTTTACTGTTATGAAATACAAAATCCCCAACAAATAACATAATTGGAAATACCCTACCCCACCCACCTCTTACGCAACAAAACAACATGCATGCTACATTTGTTTTAAACATGTCCTTAAAGAATAGATAAAGCATTAATTAACATACGGAAATTAATATTACACTCGGTTTTGGTAAGCCTTTAAGATCGGATTGGAGATTATATATCAAATTCGAATTAGTTGTAAAAACACTGACTAAGCCTGTTGGTCAGGCGAAATATTTGTGCAATTTTTAAAGTGTAAAACTTTGTTTTCGCTTTAATTATGTATCTAGATTTTGTTGTACACACAAGATCCAGCGTTTTTAAACTGAGCGAATATAGCTCCTGGCTCCTTGATCACCGAAGAGTTAGCAGATACCTCCTCGCTCCTTGTCCACCGAAGCTTTTGCAGATATCCCCTAGCTCCTTGTTAACAGAAGCGTTAGCAGATACCTCCTGGCTCCTTGTCCACCGAAGCTTTAGCAGATACCTCCTGGTTCCTTGTTCACCGAAGCTTTAGCAGATATCCCTTGGCTCCTTGTTCACTGAAGCTTTAGCAGATATCTCCTGGTTCCTTGTTCACCGAAGCTTAAGCAGATATCCCTTGGCTCCTTGTTCACCGAAGCTTTAGCAGATATATCCTGGCTCCTTGTTAACAGAAGCGTTAGCAGATACCTTCTGGCTCCTTGTCCACCGAAGCGTTAGCAGATACCTCCTGGTTCATTGTTCACCGAAGCTTAAGTAGATATCTCCTGGCTCTTTGTTTACCGAAGCTTAAGTAGATATCTCCTGGCTCTTTGTTTACCGAAGCGTCAGCAGATACCTCCTGGCTCCTTGTTCCGAAGCGTTGATCCGGCAAAGTATATTAATCAAAGGGACGTAATAAATGTTTTTGACGTTTAATGTCGTACAGTTTATTACTTTTCAGTTTTTAATGTTTGTGCATCGTCAGGAAAAATCTGTTCATGAGCGTATCAACTCTAAAGGTGTAACAATTGTACATTTTTTCCTCTGTCCGTTTCCGAGATGATCATCGTTAGAAGATCTACATGCAAAACTTACCTTAAATCACTTTTATTCATTTACCTAATCTGTAGACGTATAAATATTTGGTATATTAACCATGTATTTCTGATACATAAGAAATCCGTTAGATATATATAGTATGGCCGTCACAATTATTCACTTCACCGTGACTGTATGACAATTAACTTTGTCATTCTATAAAATATACACAAAGGTGCTGAGATATGTTACTGTCAGATTAATGAGTATTGGTTACGAACATTCCATCATCACTTGCTAGTACACATGTACTTTGTCGATCTCTTTCGTCCGACCAAGGGCATTAGGTTGTTTCCATAGGACGTAAAAAAAACACTCAGAGTCAAGTCCATCGCTAGATTTACCCCGGGTCATAAAGGTATATAGCGGATTTGTTTCAGCTGTCTAGAGCGGCCTGGATCACATATGTGCTCAAATCAAATAGAAGTGATTTGAAATTCATTAGCCAGTTGAAACAAAGATTGCCCAGATAAAGTATTTCTATTTTTTTTAAAAGAAATTCGCCCATGAGATATGCTTGAATGTTACCATAATTAACATGAACTGCAATTTCCGACCTATTCATGCTTAACTTTACTGCTCAATAAAACATGCAACTTAAAACTATAACAATTGATCGAATACTTTGGAATATCTGGATTTTTTTCTTTTATATACATTATATAATAGATAATGATCACGAAATTACAGAAGTATTTCCAAGACAAACCAGACGTAGCTTTAAACAGCTATTTGCATGCAGTATTCGGGATAGAGCTGGTGGATATAAGTACTCAGAATTAATGTCCAGTAACAGAAAGTCTCTGCTAAGAAATCTTTGCAGGTTTATTAATATTATTAATGATCATGTTAGCGTCCCTGGCTTACCTGTTGTGTAAGCATAACATTATTGTTTGTATATATTGTATATAGCCTGTTGTTTTGTTTGTTTATTTGTTACTTTCTCTGTACCAATTGTATTATTGGCTGTGTGAGAATAAACTATATATAAACTATATATATATAACTTCACTTAATACCTTATTATATGTCATGTTAATTAAATTAAATTTTCCGAATTCCTTGGTAAGAAATTCATGCTGAAAATATTCACATAAAATCTGGACCCCATGCCGGATTGTTCATATATAATCCATTTGCAGACTGTGCTAAAATTTCAAAATTGTAAAAATGTATTCATTTAAAGAAAAATGGCATAACCACTCTGCAAATGTAAGACCTCCAAGACGGTAAGAGTTTGGAAACGCTTCTACCCACGTGGGGTACTGGAGTAGGCCAACGTTACATCGGAGCAGTCCGGTCGCTAGTAGGACATAAGCTGCCGAGTTATTCGACCAGGTATCCGAAGGCCGGGCTTCGACAAAACCACCTTAGTGAAGTCCATGGAATACTAACGAACATGTATTTGAGTATATCAAAGGGTCAGAAAGAATCCACGTTAATTAATACCTTGTACACAGGGATCTTGAAGCACACAATTCATCACACCCCCTTATTCTCTAATTATTCGTTTATCTTTGCTATTTTTTCTGGTACATTCCATTTTTCTCATGTATTGTACAGATCTTATCTTACACATATAATATATATTGTATTAAATTGTATGCATGCTCCATAAATGTTCTTTTGCAACATATTGTATATTTGGAGAAGACTTCATAAGTTTGTCTAACTTGTGTATTATCCTATTTGCAAATTTGTGCAAATAAAATATGTTTAAACTATAATACTAACGACTAACACCCGTCCGACCGATGGTATTAATTTACCAGTGTAGGACGTTAAAAATCCCCATCATCATCAATGGCATACCGCGCCTATCGATCAGAATAAACTGCAGGTGTCTGTCTCCGCTCCGAGGGGCGTAAACATTAGCATTTTATGGAAAAACGCCGACAGCCTCAAAGCATATGTTAGAGCACCGAAAATTATCAATATGACATAAATTATCATGGTGTGCTGATTTATATTTCTGATTGGCTGAGCCATTCAATAATTTACAGAATATTCAACCAAATGAGCTTGGTATGCGTTGTTCGGTCAATATCATTATACATAAGCGTAATGACCTCTTCAAAAGTCCATAACTGAATAGTATTTAACATTTAGAAAAATAAACGTGAAAAATATAATAAATTTAGCAATGAATAATAAAGAAACTACACAGATAGATACATGTTGTTGTTTTAAAAAAATGAGAAGACAAGTCCAAATGCTTCGCTATATGTTGTCAGGGATGCGCTTTATTGTATTTGTAAATAAACTAGTATTATTATTGTTTTTATCTTATTATTCTTATTTATTTATTATTTTTAGCCATAAGCGTACCTGTAAGGCTTGTTTGGTAATTAATATTGAACAGCTTTTTATTAGGTAATTTCTTTATATAGAAACAAGAGAAGATATGGTTGAACCATATCGGGGAAACTCAATTAAAGTAAATGGAGGATTAAAACAGGAACCCATTTTGTATTGTAATATGAGAGATTAATACAATACAAATACAAATATAAATAATTTTATTGGCTCAAACTTATCCACAATAAATAGTGTAATGGAAAATAATATATAACATCACATGTAATGTAACGTAAATTACCGTTACATACATTAACATTACGTACATTATATGTTACGTACAATAAAGGCACTGCATTTTAAATTATTTTGCCTTTAGGTGCTAAATATAAGTAATATATTAATGATGTTCTGAAGTGCTTTTCAATGTATTTTAGCAGTTATGACACATTATTTAAATGTCTTTAGTGTTTCAGCGCTCACAAACGGTGTTACAGACCTTAATTTCTTAAACGTGACGCAATAAATTTCGCTGTTTTATTCGTTGCTGACAACAATTTAAATGAAACATAGATAAGCATTTGTTATGATGATAATTGGATTCAACTTGATCTAAAACCAATAAAAGAACGTCAATAAACGTGTATTGGTCATGCTTTATAGAGAAAATAGATTGATTGTTTGGATGGATGTTTGCTTTATGTCCAGCGAGCAGTATTTCAGTTATGTTCAGGAGTTTTGTTACATACATTAATAGGTTTTTGGCGACATACAATCAAGGCCACATATTTTGTAACAAATAACAACTTTTATCGAGACTATATTTCTGTCTTCATACAATACAACAATTTATTAATAAGAAAAATCATCAAAAGAATATTTTCCGGGTGTGTTTAATGATTATTTATAAACTAAAAAGTACTTGATGCAAGAAAGCGACATGGTAAATTTGAGCAGTACTGTACACAACTATTAAAAGTAATGTATGCAAGGTCAAAACTCAAATGTCAAGTTTGGGTGAACCTTCCGTCTCCAAAACATCGACATTGATACATTTTCTGTATAAGAAATAATTTATTGAGACTTTCAGTGTTCACTGAATAATTATTCGACTTGAAAGTTTGACATGTTTTTCTTTCAAATGCAACATTTACGATGGAATAAGACCTCGTCAACGCCATCTTTGTCCCAAATTATTTACATTTGTACCGTTTGTTAAATCTGCAATCCGAATTGGGATAAAGGACTGGTTTCGTTTGTTTTAAAAATATTCGAAATTCTGAATACATTGATTTATGTATTATTTTATTTTGCAAAGAAGTACATGTGTAAATCGTGTTTACTGTTAGGACATCATGATGAACAGCTGCAGCAGCACAGGCAGCCATGGAATATTAACTGTTTACATCACGAAAATTGTTTAATACACCATTAAAACAGTAGCAAGAAGTTTATTATTGTTGGACCTACTTACAATGCGTTAAATCTACATTAACAATTCAGATGAAAGCAGATTGAATGTGCATTTATGTTATAATATTGGACATATTTACAATGCGTTAATCATATGTTATCTCTTCTTATTATCTCTTAATGATATATAATTGTTTTCGGGTAAATTGAGCAAAAAGGTAAAAACCATACTCTACAATAAAAATTATAGTTCATGTTGTAAGTGATAAAATGGCAAATTTAATATTAAAGAAAACATTTCAATTACAGTTTTTCGTATTTGTTAAATCCTTCAAGCTTTAAAATACGTTTTTTTGTCCTGATCTAATAAGAAGAAATAAAGATGTACATAATTGCATATTAATGCGCGCTTTACCAGTATCTCGGTAATATGAACAGATCCGCCTCAAGTTTTATTTTTGGATTATTTTACTATCTATAGGTTAAGCCTAGTATTTTTATTAATGCATTCTATTCTTCACATAATAAAATGTATAAACTTGAGTTTTTTAATTAATTAGTTATTTAATTTGATAAGAAAAAGGCATTTAAAAATTTTGTTACGTTATATTACGTAATGTATTTCATCGCTTCAATTGTATTTCTTGGATTATTTCGTGATTTATATGTCAAGCTTCGTAATTTTTTATGCATTCTTATTTTAACATGATAAAGTGTAAATTTTTCGGTTTCTTTTATTAGTTACTTAGATAATTTGACAATAAAAGTGCATGTTTAGATTTTGTTTAACGCGCTTGTGACCACTCATCCAGAAAACTTATTTCTGGATTATTTCATAATTAATAAGGTAGAAAATGGAACTTTTACGCAGAAAATTAGTCATCTTGAACATTAAATTAAATTTCCCTGGGTTTTGTTTATTGACGGTTTCGAAATCCCAAACTCTCGTGAACGATTCGTGTGTGGTAGTGGTGGTTTTAGGGAGGGGGCAGAGATATTTCTGTGATGTAATTGTATATTAGATGTGCCTTGTTTATTTGCTAATTTATTATTGATTACCCGACACTGAACTTTGATGAAAGGTCAAAATGAAAGACCAATCAGACTCGCATAATAAGCCGCTAAAATGGCTAAATTAGATTATGATTTTGATATATATTGTATATAACCTGTTGTTTTGTTTGTTTATTTGTTACTTTCTCTGTACCAATTGTATTATTGGCTGTGTGAGAAGAAACTATATATACAAAATTAGATTTTCAAATAGGCATGTTATTTAAAAAAATTGATGTCTGAATCAGTGAAAAATGTGGTAGAAATTAGTAGGGAAAAGAAATTTCTCAATAATAAAGACACAAAAGATATAGATTTTTATTTAATTCAAGATTTAAAAAATTTTGATGTTAAGATATTTTAACGAAGCAAGTTATATATATAATAATACAACAGAAAAAATTCAGTTACGTTCGAATAAAGGTCATCAACAGTTTATATTGTTGAAAATAATTGTAGAAGTTAATAATCTCATCAATTGTTTTGCAAAATAAGACTCATCTTCTAATTGTTTTTTTTTATTTTAAATTCTGAAAATTTTATAAAGTTCTTAGCAATGTTTATGCACATGAATGCTAGTTTGACGTTTAAAATACATTTAATTGCAAATCTTTTGAAACAATTTTAATTACAGTAAAATTAAATCAATAAAAATTGTAACTTGTCGGTATGTTTTCTTTGATTTTCCGAGGACGCGATAACTGCCGATCTTACATTCACATTTTCCCCCACAGAACCACTTGACTATGGTCAATGTATTTTTATTGGTAAACATATATATGTCCTTCGAAAACTTTGCTTTTTTTATTACAGTACTCTTCTCAAAGTTGAGATATTATAATCAAGGTGATTATTTCTTGCCTTTCACAATCGTCTATATTTGCATCCCTTTACAGCATATGATAAAATTTTAAATAAAACAAATTGAAAAAAAAACTATTAAACCAAATGGGATACACCTATAACATATAAATCGAACATCTCTGGATATGGGTTTAACGCATATCTTTTCTTGTTATATAATTAAATTCAGATGAGAGCAGATTTAATGTGCATTTATGATAATAGTACGAAATGTTTATTTGTTCAACACATTTACAACACGTGATTTACAATAAATGGTTATGACACATAATCACGTGCACATAATGTAATGAATACAACACTAGCCAGCTTGATCGCGTACGAATATATGAACAGAATTATATTTTTATTCAAATGCAAAGAACAAAATTATTACATTTCGCACTACAAAACATACTGTTTTTCACCTGAAAAATAGTCAAAACAATATTACAGATAGAAAGTACTTACTTCGGTAAATGCAAACATCGAACTATATTATCGCGCAATAGCTCAGTAAACCGTACCTGAAATTAGTTATAACGCCACGTGTGATACAATGCAATGATTTGAGTTATGATAAGTCTTATGTTGCCACTTGTGACAAATGTCACACTCAAGGGGTTGCTGTCGACGTGTAACCTCTCTAGAACAAAACTGGCATGGATACTCCATTTTCAGAAAGAACATACATATTGCAAACCATTTTATATATCCAACGATTTGGAGTCCCAATTAATATTTTCTTTTTGAGAAATTCTTTGAGCTCACTGAATGTTTTCTTTAAAATTTTGGATGTACAGCATCAATAAATTGTCGTAATTTTTGTAACCTTTGATGTTAAAGTCAGCTTGGATGCAAAGTAAATCATACAAAGCATAGCCTACAGTTGTTAAGCAAACAATTTAAAAATAATCAAAGGGTAATTACCCCTATGTGCACTGATCAAAACTGTTATCATCATTTAATTAATTAAAACACTATATTTTGTTTATTTTATTATTAAACTTATCTTAATTAACACTTGAACAATTTCCAAATTACAACAAAATTAAATATAATTAAAAACCATAGCATATTTTGTTTATTAATTATTAAACTAATTTTAATGAACACTTTTTCACTTTTTCCACTTAAAAACAGTTAATAAAATTAAATATAGTAATATACTTATAATTTTTTACTGGGGACGAATCGACCAAGAAATAGTGGACGAATCGACTAGGGGGCGGATCGTCTAGGGCCGATTCGACTGGGGCCGGATCGACCTGGGGACGGAACGACCTGCTTCCATTTAAAAATGTCTGGTCATTTATGTGAATATATAACGACTCGCCCCACTCTCGAGTCGCCCCTTCACGAGTCTCCCCATATTAATAACGAGTCGCCCCACATTTAATAACGAGTCGCCCCACTCAATAACGACTCGCCCCACATATGTAAAATAAAAAATGTATAATAGAAATTTATATATTTAATACTTTATAATATAAATAAATGCATTGATAGTATAAATTTTTAAATTTTGGTATATTGTACTGCTCGGTGTTTTAATTAATCGAAATTGTACTCTAAATGTAAAACTATTAAATGCTGCCTGTAAACTGTGTAGAATACTGTTAATCTTACATACTATTGAAAACAGGTTTCTAAAAGTTAAAAAATACAAGGTTGTCTTATTGTTAAAAAATTTCTAACGTGCTTGCTTATTCAAACTACACCGAGACCGTTAACAAGAGACCATAAAACAACCATTGTAGTTGATATGTAAAGGGGAACAGACATACGCTTTAGAAAAACACCTTACTGCATACTAGCCGTAAAAATTCTGATCATTTTGAATGCAAAATATCTTTTTACTGGATTTTTATGTACATAATTTTAGTCTTTTTTCATTAAGTCAATGAATTGACACTTATTAAATGATTTTCAGGTACGAATTAAAGAATAATTTGTACTAGTACTGCCTCCCTCGTTTTTATTTCTTCCTTTCTTTCTCATCCTTTCTCCTTTCTCCCTCCCCGTTGCTCCTTTCTCCCTCCCCTTCTCTCCCTGTCTCCCACTACCCTGTCCGCCCTCTCATACAAGACTTCTACAAAACTACGTTTTTGTTATTGTTAAAAACTTTATTATGGTAACTTTTTCGTAATAAATATTAGGTTTTACACCGTTTTGATGAAGGTACATGCTACGATAATCTTGTTCAAAAACCAGTATCTGTACAGCATATGCCAATCTCAGACAATTTGACATTAAAGACAATTAATTACTTCATTATAATATTAACTACGTCGGTTAACTTTTCATCCTTTAAAACTGTTAATCCCATCAAAGTTAATCGCGATTGTAAACAAGCAAATATTCAATTATAATTATCACAATTAATTAAAGAAGTGAACACGAGTTCACTTTAATCTCAAGTGATCCACCGCCAATTAAAAAAAAGTTCTAGCAATAAAATATATGCAAATTTAAAAATTTATACTATAAATTTAATTAAATATATTTTAAAATATTAAATTTATAAACTTATATATTTTACATTTGTGGGGCGAGTCGTTATTGAGTGGGGCGACTCGTTATTAAATGTGGGGCGACTCGTTATTAATATGGGGCGACTCGTGATGGGGCGACTCGAGAGTGGGGCGAGTCGTTACGATACCATTTATGTACAGTATCAATCAAAGTGAATAATTTGTTGATGACTTATTTGTTATTTCTTTAGTCAGTATATAAACACACACAGAAATCCAAACTCCCATGCACGGAAATATCAATCAACGTCAAAACCAAAAACGCCAATATTTTAACAAAAATAGACACACAATATAAAATATCCCTTTGCATTATTTAAAATCTAGATAAGTTAAGTATAATTTGAAAGCTTCATCCATGCGTTTTTCAACACAAAGTCATCTTACTGCCGTTAATTTGTGTTCTTAATTGTAATGGCTTTTTATGCTTTTGTATAACTGCATGTTTTGCACATAGTACTTATAATCATGGTAAATATTTTGAAACTAGTTGAATAATCAACATATCTTATATGTCCTTATCTTATCTTGTTCTATATAGACCACAACAGTTCCGATAACATAGTGTTAAATGTGCTTCCCATAGTTTGTTGACGTTCGTCTATTTCCGTACATGAGAGGTTAAAGGTTACATTTTTCCTTGGCGCTGAAAACATGTCGTCTCTGAGCACCAGCGATTCTAACAGCAGACGAACAGATATTGAAAGAAATGGAGATGATATAAGCGAAGAAAATGAAGCGCAAGTTGACTTATTAGTGAGTATATTAGAAAATATTGAGTATAACCAAATAGGAGCAGAGAAAATTCACGAAACATGCTGTTGTGCTCTCAACCGAGACGCAACAATAAACAAAATATTTATAACACGTGGTCATGGAGAAAATCTAGTAAATTAACACATACGTGTCCCATTTTAGTTGTAATTTAGTTTAAAAAACTTTGGTTAAAAACATTAAAAGCTTATATTAAACATTCTTCGTTTTAAAATGATGTCAATATGTTGTCTGTTCGATCTATATTTTCATTCATTGTAAATTGGCATTGCCCGTATAAGGTAAACAGACCACAACAGTGTTGCATCATCTCGATGTTTACATACGTATTACAAATCTTGTTTATTCATGTAATATTTATACATAATTAAGTGCAATGAATCAGTTCTTTTTATTATAATTATTACTACGAAATGTATCAGGATGGTTTTTCTATAGTACATTTTTAATTTCCTCGTCCAACTAAGAAATATAATATTATGGTAATTTTACATATAGGTATGTGGAGACCTATTTTAATAGAATGACAAGACAAATATATATTGGTTAGTGTAATGGTAAATTTTTTCAAGACATCTTCTATTATAAGTCTGCTGTTTATCTTGTAATCTTATTTGTCTGGAGTCAAGTTCACAAAAATGAAAAAGGGGCCATGGTGGCCGAGTGGTTAAGGTACATGTAGTTCGTCTACTATTGATCACATGTTCAGTCAACACTGAGATTGCAGGTTCAATTCTCACTGCAGGCAGGGTGTACACGACTCCAGTCTTAATTGACAAGGATTGCCATTTTTCCGACCGCAGGTCGTGGTTGTCTCAGGGTACTCCGGCATCCTCCCCCAATAAAAACTGGACGCCAAGACATAGCTGAAAAATTACTGAAAGTGGCGTCAAAAAAACCCAAACAAAAATGTAAAAAAGTATAAAATCTATCATAAGTGATGGAAGACTAAAGGGAAATCCATTGTGACTTAAACACTTACGATGTGTTTTACACTTACGACTCTTTGTTAGATAATTAGATAATTCTTTATTTCCAATCATAGGGCCCTATACAGAGCATTAATGACAATCACTGAATTACATAACATTACAATGCAGAACTGTTACACTAGATTGTTGATTACAAACATTACAAAGAAAAAAAACAAGAAAAAATGGTATGAAAACAGCACATTATTTGTTATAGTTATCTCTTTTATCATATAGTACTTGTAAAAAATCTGCTAATTTACAGTTGAAATCATAGTTTTCGTTTGTCATTAACCAGTAGAACAAGCTATTATTATTAAGGGATATCAATGAAGGGAATTTACTTTCTAAAAAGTTTAAAAAATCAAATCTTAAACTAGAGTATAAAGGACATGCTAATAAAAAGTGAATTTCATCTTCAATATTTCCTGTGTTACAATACAAACAAATTCTAGCTGTTCTTGCTAATTTTTCTAAATAAACAAGTCAACAGGTGAACAAAATAAAAGTTGGCTAAATGGGAATACCTGAATTTTAAAAAGTTGGCTAAATGGGAAGACACCGTTTCGACTTCGTTCATGTCTGCCAATCTCAATGCGCAATCTATGATTGCTTAATCTAAATCTAGTAATGATTTTTCTTTTATCAAAATTTTTAATATTTAAGTATTCTTCAAAGGAAAAATTTTCTTTGAATCTGAAATAAGTATCTAATTTTCCTGTATCATTAAGTCGCCGACCACGAAGTGTCGGGCGACTTATTGTTTTTACTCCGTTTCTTATTATTATTATTATTATTTTCATATTTCTTATGTTTTCCCCTCGCAATGTTGTCCGCTCGTTTTCTCGCTCATCTTTTAACCGATCGAAATGAAACTTTGGGAACATGTTAAGGGTGACCTGAAGTTGTGCAATCCACTTTTGAAATTTTCAAAATGGCCGCCATTTTCAAAATGGCCGCCGTTGAAAAAAATGCCGGCCGTTGTCAGATCTCAGTAATTGCCAAAGCAATTTCAATGAAAATTGGTATACTGGTACAGCTAACTATCCCGAGCATTTTTGCAAAAAAAAATTTGACGCGGCCGACATTTCAAAATGGCCGCCATCCGAACACCACCCCCCTAAAAATGTAAAATTTTAAACGTCATCCGATTTAGACGAAATTTGGTATACAGGTAGCTTATGATACCCTAAGTGTGCCACTCTTTAAAAATGTTTTGTCCGACTTCCGGTTTCAAAATGGCGGCCGTTTTAAAGTTTTACAAAATGGCGGCCGTTGTCAGATCTCAGTTATGGCCAGAGCAATTTCAATGAAAATTGGTATACTGATACAGCTAACTATCCTGAGCATTTTTGCAAAAAAAATTTTTTGTCCGACTTCCGGTTTCAAAATGGCGGCCGTTTTAAAGTTTGCTCGTTTTCTCGCTCATCTTTTAACCGATCGAAATGAAACTTGGCCAACTGAAAGCTCATGTTATGAAGTTGTGCTCTTGACTTTTAGTTCCCTCTACTCGGTCAAAAGTGCGGAACGGGAGGCGACTTCAACGTTTCGGGAAACGTAAATTTTAATTTATATTATTGTTTCTTATATTGTCCCAACTATTCAAAAAATTATCCCTCAAACATTTTATTAATGATGACTTAAATTTACCTTTACTCATTCCTCTACATACATTTAAATCTAGGTTGAGTTTATTACAATATAATAATAATGTGGAGTACCAAATACTACCAGACTTAAGGTTGTTTTTATACTCATTATATGCAGATTGTAATAACTGACTGGGATTATGTTCTAGCTTATACCAATATATGAAAAAATGTTTAATAATGTCTATATATAAGGGGTATTTGCCTAAATCACCTAATACACCAATATTTGTACATTGTTTTGAAACCCCTAAAACATATTTGCAGAACTTTATATGAAGTTTTTCAGCTTCCCAATCTTTAAAAATGTCATACAATGATAAAGATTGTCTTTTTTTAGTTACATTTACAACACCCCAGTTTTCACAACCGTACAACAAAATAGGCTTAATACAATGATCACATAAATGAAGATAAAGTTTGACATTACTGCTAGCAGATTTTAAATCACTATACATTTTAAAATAATAATAATAATAATAATAATAAATGCTTTATTTAAAGAGGGTAACTCAGTTAGTTAAAAACTAATCTTCCCTGAGGCCCTCATAAAGTTCATCATACAAAGTTACATGAATACAAGAGATAACATAATACATGTATTACACAAATAGTTGACCATGATATATTATGCAAAAAATTAAATATATATGGATGTAATACAAAAACAGTTCAATTTTTCAGGTCATATTTGAACAATCGAACACAACAAGTCCAAATAGGAAATATAAAATCTGATCCAATGAAAATCAAGCATGGTGTCCCCCAAGGTTCAATACTTGGACCTCTTCTCTTTATATTATATATTAATGATTTTCCCCTTCATGTTAAATATTCCCTTACTGATCTATATGCAGATGACTCAACAATTCATTTGTCTGGTAAAAATGTAGATGTTCTGCAACCCAAAATTCAAGAAGACATACTTGAAATTGAAAAATGGTGTCAAGAAAATAAAATGTTTATAAATTGTAGTAAAACAAAGTGTATGGTTATTGGAACTAAGCAAAAGCTTGTTACACAAAATAAAAATTTCAATCTCTGTCTAAAATCAATACCATTGGAGATTTCAAATTGTGAAAAAATTTTAGGAATTAAAATTGACTCTAATCTAAACTGGACTGAACAAGTTGACAGTGTATGTTCAAAAATTTCAAGTCGAATCTATTTGTTGTCAAAGATTAAAAGGTATCTAACTCTCGATTCAATGAAACTGTTTTATAATGGTTATATTTTGCCTTTAATTGACTATTGTATCACTATTTGGGGAAATTGTAGTGCAGTCAACTTGAATCGTATTGCAAAACTCCAAAAAAGAGTTGTCAGACTTATTTTAGATGCTGACTTTTTAGCCCCCTCTGCTCCTCTTTTCAAAAAGTTAGAATTTTTGACAGTTGAAAATAGAATTCTGTATCATAAATGTATTTTAGTTCATAAATGTATTAATAATGAAGCCCCACAATATCTTACAAGAAAGATAAATTACATCTCTAATGAAAATCCTTATCAATTACGAAATGCAACAAATGGAGATTTGTGTATTCCAAAACCAAAAACAGAACTTTTTAAACAATCCTTTTTCTATTCTGGACCTTTTCTCTGGAATAGACTTCCAATCACTGTACGTTCATGTAAATCTCTAGATACTTTTAAGATTAAATTAAAATCATTTTTATTGAATACACAAAATCAAGAGATAATTTAGACAATTTATAATGTTATATTTTGTATACAATATGGACCTTAACATTTACATGTTTAATGTTTCTTGTTCATCTGTTTTAATGATACGTGTTTGTATGCTTCATTATTTTAAATGTATTGTGAACTTTCATTTTCTTTTTTTTTTGTAATTGTGTAATACATGTATTATGTTATCTCTTGTATTCATGTAACTTTGTATGATGAACTTTATG